>JAZHEH010001130.1:0-144857 GCA_036589455.1 Ateles fusciceps
TAGCATTGCAGAAATGGGGGTGCATTTGTTCTAAAACAGAGGACATACATAGGGTGTGTATTTTTTACAACAGAAAAAAATTCAGGTATTCACATTCTAAAACAATATATATATAGGGTTTATATTTTTATAACAAAGTGAGGGTGCATAAAATTTATAACAGAGTAAAACTTAGGTTGTATTTATTTAAAAACAGAGTACAGGTAGAGGGAGTATATTTTTTATAACATAGTAAAAATTAGGGTGTATAATTTTTATAGCAGTGTAGATTTTGTGGGTGTATGTGCTTTAAAACAGAGAACATGTATAGGGTGTATATTGTTTATAACACGGTACAAATAGAGGTA
Organism: Ateles fusciceps; assembly: GCA_036589455.1. NCBI lineage: Eukaryota > Metazoa > Chordata > Mammalia > Primates > Atelidae > Ateles > Ateles fusciceps. Next base: position 348 of record JAZHEH010001130.1, read on the forward strand.
GTATTTATTTTAAAACAAACTACACCCAGAGGGTATATATTTTTATAACTGAGTGCAAAGTGAAGGTGAATACTTTCTTATAGCAGAGTAGAAAGAGAGGTTCTGTTTATTGCAAAAAAAAAACTTCAGGTAAAGGGAGTATATTTTTTATAACAGAGCACAAATTGAGGGTGTAAAATTTTTATACCAGTGGATAAATGGGGGTAGTATTTGTTTTAAAACAGAGTACATGTATAGGGTGTATATTTTTTATAACAGAGTTAAGAAATAGAGATAGTATTTATTTTAAAACAGAGTACACACAGAGTGTATATATATTTTATAACAGATTTGAAAATGAGGGTGAATAATTTTTATAACAGAGTAGAAACAGAGGTTGTGTTTATTGTAAAACAGTTTAGAGGTACAGGGAGTATATTTTTTATAAAGGAATACAAATTGAGATTGTATAACTTTTATAACCGTGTAGAAATAGAGGGTGTATTTATTTTAAAACAGAGTACATATAGAGGGTGTATATTTTTTTAACAGAATTCAAATAGAGATAGCATTTATTTTAAAATAGAGTACAACTAGAGGGTATATATATTTTTAAAACAGAGTACTAAATGAGGGTGAATGTCTTTTATTAGAGTAGAGACAGAGGTTGTATTTAAATTAAAGCAGAGTACAGGTTGAGGGAGTATATTTTTTATAACAGAGTACAAGTTGAGTGTGTATAATTTTTATAGCAGTGTAGAAATAGGGGGTGTATTTGTTTAAAAACAGAGTACATATATGGGGTGTATATCTTTTGTAACAGAGTAAAAATAGAGGTTAGTATTTATTATAATACAGAGTACACACAAAGGGTATATATTGTTTATAACAGAGTACAATGTGAAGGTGAATATTTTTTATAACAGAGTAGAAAGAGAAGTTGCACTATTGTAAAACAGAGCACAGGTAGAGGGTGTATATTTTTTATAGCAGAGTACAATCTTAGGGTGTATAATATTTATAACAGTGTAGAAATAGAGGGTGTATTTAATTTTAAAACAGAGTACATGTAGAGGGTGTTTATTTTTCATAACAGAGTACAAATTGAGATTGTATTAATTTAATAACAGTGTAGAAATAGAGTTTGTTTTTATTTTAAAACAGAGTACATGTGGAGGGTGTATATTTTTTAAAAAGAGTACAAATAGAGATAGTATTTATTTTAAAAGAGAGTACAACTAGAGGGTATATATATATTTAAAACAGAGTACTAAATAAGGATGAATAGTTTTTATTACAAAGGAGAAACTGAGGTTGTATTTATATTAAAACAGAGTACAGGTAGACGGAGTATATTATTTATAACAGAGAACAAATTGAGATTGTATAATTTTCATAACAGTGTAGAAATAGAGGGTGTATTTATTTTAAAACACAGTACATGTAAGAGGGTGTATGTTTTTTATAACAGAGTATAAATAGAGATAGTATTTATTTTAAAAGAGAGTACAGCTAGAGGGTATATATATTTTAAAACAGAGTGCTAAATGAAGGTGAATATTTTATATTACAGAGTAGAAACAGAGGTTGTATTTATTTTAAAACAGAGTACAGTTAGAGGGAGTATACTTTTTATAACAGAGTACAAATTGAATGTGTATAATTTCTATAGCAGTGTAGAAAGAGGGGGTGTATTTGTTTTAAAACAGAGTACATGTATAGTGTGTATATTTTTATAACAGGGCGCAAATAGAGGTAGAATTTATTTCAAAACAATACACCCAGAGGGTTTATATTTTTATAACAGTACAAAGTGAGGGTGAATATATTTATAACAGAGTAGAAACAGAGGATGTGTTTATTGTAAAACACAGTACAGGGAGTGGGAGTATATTATTTTTTATAACAGAGAAAAAATCGAGTTTGTATAAATTTTATAACAGTGTAGAAATAGAGGGTATATTTATTTTAAAACAGAGTACATGTAGAGGGTGTATATTTTTAATAGCAGAGTTCAAATAGAGATAGTGTTTATTTTAAAAGAGAGTACAATATGAGGGTATATATATTTTAAAACAGAGTACTAAATGAAGGTGAATAATTTTTATTACAGAGTTGAAACAGAGGTCGTATTTAAATTAAAACAGAGTAAAGGTAGAGGAAGTATATTTCTTATAAGAGTAGAAATTGAGTGTGTAAAATTTTTATAGCAATGTAGAAATAGGGGGTGAATTTGTTTTAAAAGGGATTACATATATAGGGTGTATATTTTATACAACACAGTACAAACAGAGGTAGTATTTATTTTAAAACAGAGTACACACAGAGGGTATAAATTTTTTATAACAGAAGACAAAGTGAGGGTGAATATTTTTATAAAGAGAGAAGAAACAGAGGTTGTGTTTTTGTAAAACAGTGTACAGGAAGAGGGAGTATATTTTTTATAACAGAGTAAAAATTAAGATTGTATGATTTTTATAACAGTGTAGAAATAGAGGGTGTATTTATTTTAAAATAGAGGATATGTAGAGGGTGTATATTTTTTTATAACAGAGTACAAATAGAGGTAATATTTATTTTAAAAGAGAGTAATCTATAGGGGTATATATATTTTAAAACAGTAATAAATGAGGGTTAATATCTTTTATTAGAGAGTAGAAACAGAGGTTGTATTTATTTTAAAACAGGGTACAGGTAGAGGGAGTATATTTTCTATAACAGAGTACAAATTAAGGGTGTAAAATTTTTATAGCATTGTAGAAATAGGTGGTGTATTTGTTTTTAAACAGAGTACAGCCAGAGGGTATATATTTTTTATTACAGAGTACAATGGGAGAGTGAATATTTTTATAACAGGGAAGAAACAGACGTTGTATTTATTTTAAAACAGAGTACACGTAGTGGGAGTGCATTTTTTATAACAGAGTACAAATGGAGGTTTTATAACTTTAAAACACTGTAGAAATAGAGGGTGTATTTATTTTAAAACAGAGTACATGTAGAGTGTGTATATTTTTTATAAGAGGGTACATATAGGGGTAGTATTTATTTTAAAACAATACACCTTGAGGGTATATATTTTTTATAACGGAGTAGAAACCGAGGTTGTATTTATTTTAAAAGAGAGTTCCTGTAGAGGGAGTATATATTTTATAACAGAGTACAAATTGAGGGTGTATAATTTTTATAACAGTATAGAAATAAAGGGTGTATTTATTTTAAAACAGAGTACATGAATAGGGTGTATATATTTTAACAGAGTAAAAATAGCGGTAATATTCATTTTAAAAAGAGTACACCAAAGAGTGTATATATTTTTATAAAAGTGCATAAAGTGTGGGTGTATATTTTTATAACCGAGTAGATATAGAAGCTGCTTTTATTGTAAAACAGAGTATATGCAGAGGATGTATATTTTTTATAACACAGTAAAAATTGAGGGTGTATATATTTTATAACACATGTAAAAATTGAAGGTGTATTTATTTTAAAACAGAGTACATGTAGAGGGTGTATATTTCTTATAACGGAGTAAAAATACGGATAGTATTTATTTTAAAAGAGAGTACACCTAGAGGGTATATATATTTTAAAACAGAGTACTAAATGACGGTGAATATTTTTTATAACAGGGTAGAAAAGAGACTGTATTTATGTTAAAACACAGTACATGTAAAATGAGTATATTTTTCAAAACAGAGTACAAATTGAGGGTGTATATATTTTATAAGAGAGTAGAAAGAAAGGGGTGTATTTATTTTAAAACAGAGTACATGCAGAGGATGTATATTTTTATAACACAGTAAAAATGGTGGTGTATATTTTTATACCATAGTAAAATTTGTGGGTGTATATATTTTATACCAGAGCACAGATAGAGGTAGTATTTAGTTTAGAACAGAGTACACACAGAGGGTATATATTTTTTATTATAGAGAAGAAAGTGAGGGTGAATATTTTTTATAAAAGAGTAGAAACCAATTTTTTATTTATTTCAAAACAGAGTACAGGTAGAGGGAGTATATTTCTTATAACAGAGTACCAATTTAGGGTGTATAATTTTTATATAAGTGTAGAAATAGAGAGTGTATATATTTTAAATCACAGAACATGCAGAGGGTGTATACATTATATAACACAGCAAAAATTGAGAGTGTATATTTTTTATAACATAGTAAAATTTGTGGGTGTCTTTTATTATAACAGAGAATAAATATAGGTACTATTAATTTTAAAACAGAGTACATGTAGAGGTGGTATATTTTTTATAACAGAGTATAAATAGCAGTAGTATTATATTTTAAAACCGAGTACACCACGAGTGTATATATTTTTTATAACAGTGTATAAAGTGTGGGTATATAATATGTATAACTGAGTAGATATAGAGGTAATTTTTATTTTAAAACCGAGTACATGTAGAGGGTGTATATGTTTTATAACAGAGTACAAATACAGATATTATTTATTTCAAAAGAGAGTACAACTAGAGGGTATATATATTTTAAAACAGAGTACTAAATGACGGTGAGTATTTTTTATAACAGGGTAGAAAATAAGGCTCTATTTATGTTAAAAGAGAATACATGTAAAATGAGTATATTTTTCCAAACAGAGTACAAATTGAGGGTGTATATATTTTATAAGAGAGTAGAAAGAAAGGGTGTATTTATTTTAAAACAGAGTACAGGCAGAGGATGTAAATTTTTTATAACACTAAAAATGATGGTGTATATTTTTAATAACATAGTAAAATTTCTGGGTGTATATATTTTATACCAGAGTACAGTTAGAGGCAGTATTTATTTTAAAACAGAGTACACACAGAGGGAATATATTTTTTATTACAGAGTAGAAAGTAAGGGTGAATATTTTTTATAAAAGAATAGAAACAACGGTTGTATTTATTTCAAAACAGAGTACAGGTAGAGGGACTATATTTTTTATAACAGAGTATAAATTTAGGGTGTATAATTTTTATAAAAGTGTAGAAATAGAGGGTGTATTTATTTTAAATCACAGAACATGCAGAGGGTGTATATTTTTTATAACACTAAAAATTGAGAGTGTATATTTTTTATAACATAATAAAATATGTGGGTGTATTTTATTATAACAGAGAATAAATATAGGTACTATTTATTTTAAAACAGAGTTCAGGTAGAGGTGGTATATATTTTATAACAGAGTACAAATAGCAGTAGTATTTATTTTAAAACAGAGTACACCTCGAGTATATATATATTTTATAATGGTGTATAAAATGTGGGTGTATATTATTTGTAACTGAGTAGATATAGAGGAACTTTTTATTTTAAACCGAGTACATGTAGAGGGTGTATATTTTTGGTAACAGAGTACAAATAGAGAGAGAGTATTTATTTTAAAAGGGAGTACAACAAGAGGGTATACATATTTTATAACAGAGTACTAAATGAGGGAGAGTATATTGTATAACAGAGTAGAAATAGAGGATGTATTCACTTTAAACATAGTACAAGTAAAAGGAGTTTATTTTTCAAAACAGAATACAAACTGAGGGCTTATATTTTTATAACAGAGTAGGAATACAGGGTGTATTTATATTGAAACAGAGTACATGCAGAGGGTGTATATTTTTTATAACATAGTAAAAATTGAGGGTTTATATTTTTATACCATAGCAAAATTTGTGGGTGTATAATTTTATAACAGAGTACAATTAGAGGTAGTGTTTATTTTTAAACAGAGTACAGCCAGAGGGTACATATTTTTTATAACAGAGTACAAAATGAGGGTGAATATTTTTTATAACAGAGTAGAAACAGAGCTTGTATTTATTTTAAAACAGAGTAAAGGCAGAGGTAGTATATTTTTTATAACAGAGTACAAATTGAGATTGAATAATATTTATAACAGTGTAGAAATAGGGGGTGTATTTATTTTCAAACAGAGTACATTTAGAGGGTGTATATTGTTTATAACAGAGTAAAAAAAGGTAGTATTTATTGTAAAACTGAGTACAAATAGAGGGTGTATATTTTTTATAACAGTAAAATGTGAGGGTGAATATTTTCTATAACAGAGTAGAATCAGAGGTTGTATTTATTCTAAAACAGAGTACAGGTAGAGTATATTTTTTATAACAGAGTAAAATTTGTGGGGTATATTTTTTATAACAGAGTACAAATAGAGGTAGTATTTATTTTAAAACAGAGTACATCAAGAGGGTATATATTTTTTATAAAAAAGAGTACAAAGTGAGAGTGACTATTTTTTCTAACATTGTTGAAACAGAGGTTGTATTTACTTTAAAACCGAGTACAGGTAGAGGGGAGTATATTTTTTACAACAGAGTACAAGTTGAGGGTGCATAATTTTTATAACAGCGTAGGAATAGAGGGTGTATTTATTTTAAAACAGAGAACAAGTTGAGGGTGTATATTTTTTATAACAGAGTAAAAAGTGAGATAGTATTTATTTTAAAAGAGAGTACAACTTGAGGGTATATATATTTTAAAACAGAATATTAATGAGGGGTGAATATTATTTATTACAGAGTAGAAACAAAGGTTGTATTTATTTTAAAACAGAGTACAGGTAGAGGCAGTATATTTTTTATAACACAGTACAAACTGACTGTGTGTAATTTTTTTTTTCTTTTTTTTTTTGAGACAGAGTCTCACTCAGTCACCAGGCGCCAGGCTGGAGTGCAGTGGCACGACCTCGGCTCACTGCAACCTCCGCTGCCCGGGTTCAAGCATTCTCCTGCCTCAGCTTCCCGAGTAGCTGGGACTACAGGACAGTGTGTAATTTTTATAGCAGTGTAGGGAATAAGGGGTGTATTTGCTTTAAAACAGAGTACATGTATAGGTTGTATATTTTTATAACATTGTACAAATAGAGGTAGTATTTATTTTAAGCAGAGTGCCCCCAGGGGGTATATATTTCTTATAACAGAGTACAAAGTGAGGGTGAATATTTTTTATAACAGGGTAGAAACAGAGTTTTTGTTTATTGTAAAACAGACTACAGGTAGAGGGAGTATATTTTTTATACCAGAGTAAAAATTGAGGGTGTATAATTTTTATATCAGTGTAGAAATAGAGCGTGTATTTATTTTAAAACAGAGTACATGTAGAGGGTGTATATTTTTTTTATAACAGAGTATAAATAGAGATAGTATTCATATTAAAAAAGACTACAAATGGAGGGTATATATATTTTAAAACAGAGTACTATATGAGGGTGAATATTTTTATTACAGAGTAGAAACAGAGGTTGTATTTATTTTAAAACAGAGTACAGGTAGAGGGAGGATATTTCTTATAACAGAGTACAAACTGAGTTTGTATAATTTTTATAGCAGTGCAGAAATAGGGGGTGTATTTGTTTTAAAACAGAATAAATGTATAGGGTGTATATTTTTTATAACAGAGAACAAATAGAGGAAGTATATTTTTTAAAACAGAGTACACCCAGAGGGTATATGTATTTTATAACAGAGTACAAAATGAGGGTGATATTTTTATACCAGAGTAGAAACAGAGGTTGTGTTTATTTTAAAACAGAGTACAGGGAGAATGAGCATATTTTTTATAACAGAATACAAATTGAGGTATATAATTTTTATAGTAGTGTAGAAATATGGGGTGTATATGTTTTAAAACAGAGTATATATATTGGGTGTATAATTTTTATAACAGAGTACACATACTGATAGCATTTATTGTAAAACAGAGTATTCCCAGAGGGTTTATATTTTTATAACAGAGTACAAAATGAGGGTGAATATATTTATAACAGAGTGGAAACAGAGGTTGTGTTTATTGTAAAACACAGTACAGGGAGTGATAGTATATATTTTTTATAACAGAGAACAATTTGAGTATGTATAAATTTTATAACAGTGTAGAAATAGAGGGTGTATTTTATTTTAAAACAGAGTACATGTAGAGGGTGTATAGTTTTTATAGCAGAGTTCAAATAGAGATAGTATTTATTTTAAAAGAGAGTACAACTACAGGGTATATATATTTTAAAACAGAGTACTAAATGAAGGTGAATATTTTTATTACAGAGTAGAAACAGAGGTTGTATTTAAATTAAAACAGAGTAGAGGTAGAGGGAGTATATTTCTTATAAGAGAGTAGAAATTGAGTGTGTAAAATTTTTATAGCAATGTAGAAATAGGGGGTGAATTTGTTTTAAAACAGAGTACATATATAGTGTGTATATTTTTTAAAACAGAGAACCCATAAAGGTAGTATTTATATTAAAACAGAGTACACCCAGAGGGTATATATTTTTTATAATAGAGTACAAAGTGAGGGTGAATATTTTTTATAACAGAGTAGAAAGAGAGGTTGTGTTTATTGTAAAACAGAGTACAGGTAGAGGGAGTATATTTTTTATAACAGAGTAAAAATTGAGGGTGTATAATTTTTAATAACAGTTTAGAAATAGAAGGTTTATTTATGTTAAAACAGGGTACATGTAGAGGGTGTATATTTTTTATAACAGAGTTCAAACAGAAATTGTATTTATTTTAAAAGAGATTACAACTAGGGGGTGTATATATATTAAAACAGTACTAAATAAGGGTGAATATATTTATGACAGATTAGAAACAGAATTTGCATTTAAATTAAAACAGAGTACAGGTAGAGGGAGTATATTTTTTATAACAGAGTGCAAATTGAGGGGTGTATAATTTTTATAGCACAGTAGAAATTGGGGGGTGTATATGTTTTAATACAGAGTACACATATAGGGTGTATATTTTTTATAACAGAGTACAAATAGAGGTATCATTTATTTTAAAACAGAGTACTCCCAGTGGGTGTATATTTTTAATAACAGAGTACAATGTGAGGGTGAATAATTTTTAAAGCAGAATAGAAACAGAAGTTGCATTTATTGTTAAACAGAGTACAGGTAGAGGGAGTATATTTTTTATATCAGAGTAAAAATTGAGGGTGTATAATTTTTATCACAGTGTAGAAAAGAGGGTGTATTTATTTTAAAACAGAGTACACGTAGAGGGTGTATATTCGTTATAACGCAGTAGAAATAGAGTTAGTATTTATTTTAAAAGACAGTACATCTAGAGGGTATATATATTTTTAAACAGAGTCTTAAATGAGGGTGAATATTTTTTATTACAGAGTAGAAACAGAGGTTGTATTTATTTTAAAATAGAGTACAGGTAGAGTTAGTATATTTTTTATAACAGAGTATAAATTGAGGGTGTACAATTTTTATAGCAGTGTAGAATAAAGGGGTGTATTTTTTTTAAAACAGAGTACATGTATAGGGTGTATATTTTTTATAACAGAGTACAAATAGTGGTAGTATTTATTTAAAAATAGAGTACACCCAGAGAGTTTATATTTTTATAACAGAGTACAAAGTGAGTGTGAATATTCTTTATAGCAGGGTAGAAACAGATGTTGTGTTTATTGTTAAACGGAGTACAGGTAGAGGGAGTATATTTTTTATAACAGAGTACAAATTGTGGGAGTATAATTTTTATAACAGTGTAGAAATAGAGGGTGTATATATTTTAAAACAGAGTACACGTAGAGGGTGTATATTATTTATAACAGAGTACAAATTTAGGGTGTATAATTTTTATAACAGTGTAGAAATAGAGGATGTATTTATTTTAAAACAGAGTACAGGTAGAGGGAGTATATTTTTTATAACAGAGTACAAACTGAGGGTTAAAATTTTAAAACACTGTAGAAATAGAGGCTGCATTTTTTTAAAACAGAGTACAGGTAGAGGGTGTATATTTTTTATAACAGAGTACAAATAATGCTAGTATTTATTTAAAAGAGAGTACATCTAGCGGGTATATATATTTTAAAACAGAGTAATAAATGAGGGTGAATATTTTTATTACAGAGTAGAATGAGAGGCTCTATTTTTATTAAAACAGAGTACAGATAAAAGGAATATATTTTTCATAACAGAGTACAAAATGAGGGTGCATATTTTTTATAACAGAGTACAAGTAGAGATTGTATTTATTTTAAAACAGAGAATATGGAGAGGGTGTATATATTTTATTGCACAGTAAAAATTGATAGTGTGTATTTTTTAATGATAGTAAAATTTGTGTGTGTATTTTATTATAACAGAGTACATATATAGGTTTTTTTTTTTAAAACATTGTACATGTAGAGGGTGTATATTTTTTATAACAGCGTAGAAATAGTGGTAGGATTTATTTTAAAACAGAGAACACCCAGAGTGTATACATTTCTTATTATAGTGTATAAAGTGTGGGTGTGTATTTTTTATACCCGAGTAGATATAGAGATTGTTTTTATTTTAAAACAGAGTACATGAAGTGAGTGTATATTTCTTATAACAGAGTACAAATTTTGATAGTATTTATTTTAAAAGAGAGTATACCTAGAGGGTATATATATATTAAAACCGAGTAGTAAATGAGGGATGAATACTTTTTTATAAAAGAGTAGAAAGAGAGGCTGTATTTATGTTAAAACAGAGTGCATGTAAAATAAACATATTTTTCAAAACAGGGTACAAATTGAGGGTGTATATATTTAATGACAGAGTCGAAATAGCAGGTGTATTTATTTTAAAACAGAGTGCATGCAGAGGATGTATATTTTCTATAACAGAGTAAAAATTGAGGGTGTATATTTTTTATAACGTAGTAAAATTTGTGGGTGTATATTTTTTATAACAGAGTACAAATACAATTAGTATTTATTTTAAAACAGAGTACACCCTGAGGTTAAATATTTTTTATAACAGAGTACAAAATGAGGGTGAATATTTTTATAACAGAGTAGAAACAAAGGTTGTGTTTATTGTAAAACAGAGTACAATTAGAAGGAGTATATTTTTTATAACAGAGTACAAATTGAGGGTGTATAATTTTAAATCACTGTAGAAATAGATGATATACTTATTTTAAAACAGAGTATGTGTAGACGGTGTATATTTTTTATAACAGAGTACAAATAGAGATAGTATTTATTTTAAAAGAGAGTACACGCAGAGGGTATATATATTTTTAAACAGAGTACTAAATGACGGTGAATATTTTTTATAACAGAGTAGAGAGAGAGGTTGTATTTTTGTTAAAACAGAGTACATGTAAAATGAGTATATTTTTCAAAACACAGTACAATTTGATGGAGTATATATTTTATAACAGAGCAGAAATAGAGGATGTATTTATTTTAAAACAGAGTACACCCAGAGGGTATATATTTTTATAACACAGTACAAAGTGTGGGTGAATATTTTTTATGACAGAGTAGAAACAGAGTTTGTGTTTATTGTAAAACAGAGTAAAGGTAGAGAGATTATATATTTTATAACAGAGTACAAATTGAGGGTGTATAATTTTTATATCAGTGTAGAAATAGAGGGTGTATTTATTTTGAAACAGAGTACAAGTAGTGGTTGTATATTTTTTATAATAGGGTAAAAATAGAGACAGTATTTATTTTAAAAGATAGTACATCTAGAGGGTATATATATTTTAAAACAGAGTACTAAATGAGGGTGAATATTTTTTGTTATAGAGGAGAAACTGAGGTTGTATTTATTTTAAAACTGAGTACAGGTAGTGAGAATATATTTTTTATTACTGAGTACAAATTGAGGGTGTATAATTTTTATAGCAGTGTAGAAATAGGGGGGTGCATTTATTTTAAAACAGAGTACACCGAGAGGGTATATATTTTTTATAATAGAGTAAAAAGTGAGGGTGAATATTTTCTATAACAGAGTAGAAATAGAGGTTGTGTTTCTTGTAAAACAGAATACAGGTAGAGGTAGTATATTTTTTATAACAGAATACAAATAGAGGGTGTATAATTTTATAACAGTCTAGAAAGAGAGGGTGTATTTATTTTAAAACAGAGTACATGTAGAAGGTGTATATTTTTTATAACACAGTAAAAAGAGAGATAGTATTTACTTCAAAAGAGTACAACTAGACGGTATATATATTATAAAACAGAGTATTAATGAGGGCAAATATTATTTATTAAAGAGTAGAAACAGAAGTTGCATTTATTTTAAAACAGAGTACAGGTAGAGGGAGTATATTTTTTATAACAGAGTACAAATTGAGGGTGTATAATTTATATAGCACTCCAGAAATAGGGGGTGTATTTGTTTTAAAACAGGGTACAGGTATAGGGGGTATATTTTTTATAACAGAGTACATATAGAGGTAGTATTTATTCTAAAACAGAGTACAAACAGAGGGTATATATTTTTATAACAGAGTACAATATGAGGGTGAATATTTTTTAAAGCAGAGTAGAAACAGAAGTTGCCTTTATTGTAAAACATTGTATAGGTAGAGGGCGTATATTTTTTATATCAGAGTACAAATTGAGGGTGTATAATTTTTATCACAGTGTAGAAATAGAGGCTGTATTTATTTTAAAACAGAGTACATGTAGAGGGTGTGTATTTGTTATAACAGAGTAGAAATAGAGATACTATTTATTTAAAAGAGAGTACATCTAGAGGGTGTGTGTATTTTAACACAGAGTCTTAAATGAGGGTGAATATTTTTTATGACAGAGTAGAAACAGAGGTTTTATTTATTTTAACATAGAGTACAGCTAGAGTTAGTATATTTTTTATAACAGATTACAAATTGAGGGTATATAATTTTTGTAGCAGTGTAGAATTAGCGGTGTATTTTTTTTTTAAACAGAGTTCATGTATAGGGTGTATATTTTTTATAACAGAGTACAAACAGAGTTATTATTTATTTTAAAACAGAGTACACACGGAGGGTTTATATTTTTTATAACAGAGTACAAATTGAGCGTGAATATTTTTTATAACAGTGTAGAAACTGAGTTTGTGTGTATTGTTAAACAGAGTACTGGTAGAGGGAGTATATTTTTTATAACAGACTACAAATTGAGGGTGTATAATTTTTATAGCACTGTAGAAATTTGGGGTGTATATGTTTTAAAACAGAGTACATGTATAGGGTGTATATTATTTATAACAGAGTACAAACAGGGGTACAATTTATCTTAAAACAGAGTACACCCAGAGGGCATATACTTTTTACAACAGAGTACAAAGTGAGTGTGAATATTTCTTATAACAGGGTAAAAACAGAAGTTGTGTTTATTGTTAAACAGAGTACAGGTAGAGGGAATATATTTTTATAGCAGAGTAAAAATTGAAGGTGTATAATTTTTATAACAGTGTAGAAATAGAGGGTGTATTTATTTTAAAACAGAGTACATGTAGAGGGTGTATATTTTTTATAACAGAGCACAAATAGAGATAGTATTTATTTTAAAAGAGAGTACAGCAAGAGGGTATATGTATTTTTAAACAGAGTACTAAATGAGGGTGAATAATTTTTATTACAGTGTAGAAACAGAGTTTGTATTTATTTTAAAACTGATTACAGGAAGAGGGGAGTATATTTTTTATAACAGAGTACAAATTGAGGGTGTAAGATTTTTATAGCAGTGCAGAAATAGTGGGTGTATTTGTTTTAAAACAGAGTACATATATAGGGTGCATAAATTTTATAACAGAGTACAAATCGATGTAGTATTTATTTCAAAACAGAGAACACCCAGATTTTATATATTTTTTATAACAGAATAGAAAGTGAAGGTGAGTACTTCTTATAACAGAGTAGAAACAGAAGTTGTGTTTATTTTAAAACAGATTACAGGTAGAGGGAGTATATTTTTTATACCAGAGTACAATTTGAGGGTGTATAATATTTATAACAGTGTAGAAATAGAGGGTGTATTTATTTTAAATCAGCTGACATTTAGAGCGTGTACATTTTGTATAACAGAGTGAAAATAGGGATAGTATTTATTTTAAAAGAGAGTACAACTAGAGTATATATATATTTTAAAGCAGAGTACTAAATGAGGGTGAATATTTTTTATTACAGAGTAGAAACATAGGTTGTATTTATTTTAAAACAGAGTACAGGTAGAGGGAGTATATTTTATACAACAGAGTACAAATTAGGGATGTAAAATTTTTATAACAGTGTAGAAATAGAAGGTGTATTTATTATAAAACAGAGAACAGGAAGAGGGAGTACATTTTTTGTAACAGAGTACAAATTGAGTGTGTAAAATTTTTATACCAGTGTAGAAATAGGGTGTGCATTTGTTTTAAAACAGAGTATATATTTAGGGTGAATATTTTTTAAAAAAGTGTAGAAACAGAATTTGTTTTTATTGTAAAACAGAGTACAGGTAGAGGGAGTATATTTTTTATAGCAGAGTACAAATTGTGGGTGTATAATTTTTATAACAGTGTAGAAATAGAGGGTGTATATATTTTACAACAGAGCACATGTAGATGGTGTATACTTTATAACAGTTCAAATAGTGATAATATTTGTTTTAAAAGAATAGAACTAGAGGGTATATATATTTTAAAACAGAATAGTGAATGAGAGTGAATATTTTTATTACAGAGCAGAAACAGAGATTGTATTTATTCTAAAACAGAGTACAGGTAGAGGGAGTTTATTTTTTATAACAGAGTACAAATTGAATGTGTATAATTTTTATATCAGTGTAGATGTAGGGGCAGGATTTGTTTTAAAACAGAGTACGTTTATAGGGTGTATATTTTTAATAACAGAGTATAAATAGAGGTAGTATTTATTTTAAAACAGAGTACACCCAGAGGGTATATATTTTTTATAAATAGAGTACAAAGTGAGGGTGAATATTTTATATAACAGAGTAGAAACAGACGTTGTGTTTATTGTAAAACAGACTACAGGTAAAGTTAGTATATTTTTATAACAGAGTACAAATTAAGGGTGCATAATTTTTATAACAGTGTAGACATAGAGTGTGTACTTATTTTAAAATGGAGTACATGTAGAGGGTGTATATTTTTTATAACAGGGTTCAAATAGAGACAGTATTTATTTTAAAATAATACAACTGGAGGGTATATATATTATAAAACAGAGTACTAAATGAGGGTGAATATTTTTTTATAGAGTAGAAACAGAGGTTGTATTTATTTTAAAAGAGTGTACACGTAGAGGGAGTATATTTTTTATAACAGAGTACTAATTCAGTGTGTAAAATTTTCATAACAGTGTAGAAATAGGGGGTGTATTTGTTTTAAAACAGATTACATGTATAGGGTATATATTTTTTATAACAGAGTACAAATAGAGGTAGTATTTATTTTAAACAGAGTCCACCCAGAGGGTATAAATGTTTTATAACAGAGTGCAAAGTGAGGGCGATTATTTTTTATAACAGTGTAGAATCAGAGGTGGTGATTATTGTAAAAATAACTACAGGAAGAGGGAGTATATTTTTTATAACAGAGCACAAATTGAACGTGCATAATTTTTATAACAGTGTATACAGAGGGGGTGTATTTGTTCTAAAACAGAGTATATCTATAGGGTGTTTATTTTTTATAACAGAGCACAAATTGAGGTAGTATTTATGTTAAAACAGAGAAAACCAAGAGGATATATATATTTTAAAGCAGAGTACAATGTGAGGGTGAATATTTTTATAACAAAGTAGAAACAGAAGTTGCGTTTATTGTAAAACAGAGTACAGGTAGAGGGAATATATTTTTATAACAGAGTACAAATTGAGGGTGTATAATTTATATAACACTGTAGAAATAGAGGGTGTATTTATTTTAAAACAGAGTACATTTAGTGGGTGTATATTTTTATAACAGAGTACAAATAGAGATAGTATTTATTTTAAAAGAGAGTGTAACTAGAGTGTATATTTATTTTAAAAAAGAGTACTAAATGAGGGTAAATATTTTTTATTACAGAGTAGAAACAGAGGATGAATTTATTTTTAAACTGAGTACATTTAGAGGGAGTATTTTTTTTTATAACAGAGTACAGATTGAGGGTGTATAATTTTTATAGAAATTTAGAAATATGGGGTGTATTTGTTTTAAAGCAGAGTACATGTATAGGGTGTATATTTTGTATAACAGAGTACAAATAGAGGTAGTATTTATTTTAAAACAGAGTACATCCAGAGGGCATGTATTTTTAATAAGAGAGTACAATGTGTGGGTGAATATTTTCTATAACATAGTGGAAACCGAGTTTGTGTTTATTGTAAAAGAGAGCATAGGTAGAGGGAGTATATTTTTTATAACAGTACAAATAGAGGTAGTATTTATTTTAAAAGAGATTACATCTAGAGGGTATATATATATTAAAACAGAGTACTAAACGCGGGTAAATACATTTTATTACAGAGTAGAAACAGAGGTTGTATTTATTTTAAAACAGAGTACAGGTAGAGGGTGTATATATTTTATAACACACAAAAAATTGAGGGTGTATAATTTTTATAACATTGTAGAAATAGAGGTTGTATTTATTTTAAAACAGAGTACATGCAGAGGGTGTATATTTTTATAACACAGTAAAAATATCGATAGTATTATTTTAATAGAGAGTACAACTAGAGGGTATATATATATTAAAACAGAGTACTAGATGAGGGTGAATATTTATTATTACAGTGCAGAAACAGAGGTTGTATTTATTTTAAAAGAGCATACAGGTAGAGGGAGTATATTTTTTATAGCACAGTACAAATTGAGGGTGTATAATTTTTATAAAAGTGTAGAAGTATTGGGTGTATTTATTTTAAAACACATTATATTTGGAGGGTGAATGTTTTTATAACAGAGTAAAAATAGATATAGTATTTATTTTATAATAGAGTACAACTATAGGGTATATATATTTTAATACAGAGTACTAAATGACGATGAATATTTATATTACAGGGTAAAAACAGAGTTTGTATTTATTTTAAAACTCAGTAGAGGTAGAGGGAGTATATTTTCCATACCAGAGTGCAAATTGAGTTTGTAAAATTTTTATAGCTGTCTAGAAATAAGGGGTGTATTTGTTCTAAAACAGAGTACATGCATAGGGTGTATATTTTTATAACAGAGTACAAATAGAGAGAATATTTATTTCAAAACAGAGTACGCCCCGACGGTATATATATTTTATAACAGAGTACAAAAGAGAGGGTGACTATTATTTATAACAAAGTAGAAACAGAGGTTCTGTTTATTGTAAAACAGAGTACAGATAGAGGGAGTATATTTTTTACAGCAGAGTAAAAATTGAGGGTGTACAATTTTTATAACAGTGTAGAAATAGAGGGTGTAATTATTTTAAAACAGAGTACATGTAGAGGAGTATATTTTTTATAACAGAGTTCAAATTGTGATAGTATTTATTTTAAAAGAATAGAACTAGGGGATATATATATTTTAAAACAGAGTAATAAATGAGGGTGAATATATTTTATTACAGAGTAGAAACAGAGGTTGTATTTATTTTAAAACAGAGTAAAGGAAGAGGGGAGTATATTTTTTACAACAGAGTACAAATTGAGGTTGTTAAATTTTTATAGCAGTGTAGAAATAGGGTGTGTATTTGTTTTAAAACAGAGAACATTCATAGGGTGTATATTTTTTACAGCAGAGTACAAATAGAGACAATATTTATTTTAAAACAGAGTACACTCTTAGGCTATATATTTGTTTTATAAAAGAGTACAAAGCGAGGGTGAATATATTTTATAACAGAATAGAAAGAGAGGTTGTGTTTATTGTAAAACAGTGTAGAGGTACAGGGAGAATATTTTTAATAACAGAGTTGAAATTGAGATTGTATAATTTTTATAACAGTGTAGAAATAGAGGGTGCATTTATTTTAAATCAGAGTACAGGTAGAGGATGTGTATTTTCTATAACAGAGTACAAATAGAGATAGTATTTATTTTAAAAGAGAGTACAACAAGAGGGTATATATATTTTAAAGCAGACTACAAAAAGAGGGTGAATATTTTTTATTACAGTGTAGAAACAGAGGGTGTATTTATTTTAAAATAGAGGACAGGTAGAGTTACTATATTTTTTATAACAGAGTGCAATTTCAGAGTGTATAATTTTTATAGCCGTGTAGAATTAGTTGGTGCATTTTTTTAAAACAGAGTACATATATATGGTGTATATTTTTTATAACAGAGTACAAATAGAGGTAGTATTTATTTTAAAATAGAGTACACACAGAGGGTATATCTTTTTAAAACAGAGATATTTTTTATAACAGGGTAGAAACAGAGGTTATGTTTATTGTAAAACAAAGTACAGGTAGAGGGAATATATTTTGTATAACAGAGTACAAATTGATGGTGTATAATTTTTATAACAGTGCAGAAATAGACGGGGTATTTATTTTAAAACAGTACATGTAGAGGGTGTATAATTTTTATAACAGAGTAAAAATAGTGATAGTATATATTTTAAAAGAGTACAACTAGAGGGTATATATATTTTAAAACAGAGTAATATATGAGGATGAATATTTTTTATTACAGAGTAGAAACAGAGCTTGTATTTATTTTCAAACAGAGTACAGGTAGAGGGAGTATATTTTTATAACAGAGTAAAAACTGAGGGTGTAAAATTTTTATTGCAGTGTAGAAATTGGGGGGTATATTTGTTTTAAAACAGAGTACATGAAGAGGGCGTATATTTTTTATAACAGAGTACAAATAGCGATAGTATTTATTTTAAAAGAGAGTACAACCAGATTGTATAAATATTTTAAAACAGAGTATAAAATGAGGGTGAATATTTTTTATTACAGAGTGGAAACAGAGGTTGTGTTTATTTCAAAACAGAGTACAGGTAGAGGGAATATATTTTTATAACAGAGTACAAATTGAGGGTGTATAATTATTATAGCAGTGTAGAAATAGGGGGTGCATTTGTTTTAAAACACAGTACATGTATAGGGTGTATATATTTTATAACAGAGTACAAATAGAGGTAGTATTAATTAAAAACAGAGTACAAGCAGAGGGTATATATTTTATAACAGAGTACAAAGGGAGGGTGAATATTTTTTATAACAGAGTGCAAACAGAAGTTTTTATTGTAAAATGTAGAACAGGTAGAGGGACTATATTTTTATAACAGAGTACAAATTGAGGGTATATAATTTTTATAACAGTAGAAATAGAGGTTGTATTTATTTTAAAACAGAGTACATGTAGAGGGTGTATATTTTTTTATAACAGAGTACAAATAGATTTAGTATTTATTTTAAAAGAAAGTACATCACGAGGGTATATATATTTTAAAATAGAGTACTAAATGCGGGTGAACATTTTTTATTACAGAGTAGAAACAGAGGTTGAATTTATTTTAAAAAAGAGTACAGGTAGAGTAAGTGTATTTTTTGTAACAGGGTACAAGTTGAGGGTGTATAATTTCTATAGGAGTTAGAATTTGTGGGTGCATTTGTTTTAAAACAGAGTATACGTATTGGGTGTATATTTTTTATAACAGACTACAAATAGAGGTAGTATTTATTTTAAAACCGAGTACACAAAAAGGGTATGTATTTTTCTTCTCTTTTTTTTTTTTATTGAGATGATTATTTGGTCTTTATTTTTATTTTTGTTTTTATTTTTTATTTTTGTTTTGTTTTGTTTTGTTTTTTTAGAAAAAGGAGAAAAAGAGAAAGAAGGAAGAAAAAAAGAATGAAATAAAGAGAAAAAGAAGAAGAAAAAAAAAAAGGAGAGAGAACGGGGAATCTTGCTCTATTGCCCAGGCTAGAATGCAGTCCACAAATGGATATTGAAAGCTTTTTTTATACTAATAATTGTGTTATACAATGGAGACAGGAAGGAATAAGGGAGGAAAATAACAAACAGCCAACCAATATTTCATTTAAACCTATGAAGTGCTATGCAATTGCTAGGGAGTGATTTACTCCCAACCATGTGGTCACTTTTAGAATAAATGTGATGTGTTACTGAAAAAAAAATGTATGTTTTGTGGATTTGGAGTAGAGAGTTCTGTAAATGTTTATTAAGTTAACTTGTTTGAGGTTTAAGTTCAAGTCCCGGGTATCCTTCTTAACCTTCTGTCTCATTAATTTGTCCAATATTGACAATGTAATGTTAAAGTCTCCCACTATTATTGTGTGGGAGTCCAAGTCTCTTTGTAAGTCACCAAGAAGTTGCCCTATGTATCTGGGTACTCCTATATTGGGTGCACATAGACTTAGGGTCGTTAGCTCTTCCTGTTACATTGATCCCTCTACCATTATACAATGTCCTTCTTATCTCTTTCGGTTTCTATTACTTTAAAGTCTATTTTATCAGAGATGAGAATTGCAACTACTGCTTTTTTTTTTGCTCTCCATTTGGTTGGCAAATCTTCCTCCATCCCTTTGTTTTGAGTCTCTGTATATCCTTGCATGTAAGATGGATCTGGATGCAGCTTACTGATGGGTTTTTTGAAGTGGCTGATACTGGTTGTTCCTTTCTATATATAGTGCCTCTTTCAGAAGCTCTTGTAAAGCAGGCCTGGTGGTAATGAAATCTCTGAGTACTTGCTTGTTTGTAAAAAATTTTATTTTTCCTTCACTTATGAAACTTAGTTTGGCTGGATATGAAATTCTGGGTTGAAAGTTCTTTTCTTTAAGGATGTTGAATATTGGCCCCCACTCTCTTCTGGCTTGTAGGGTTTCTGCTGAGAGATCAGCTGTGAGTCTGATAGGCTTCCCCTTGTGGGTAACCTGACCTTTCTCTCTGGCCGCCTGTAGTATTTTCTCCTTCGTTTCAACCCTGATAAATCTAATGATTATGTGCCTTGGGGTTGCTCTTTTTGAGGAATATCTTTGTGGTGTTCTCTGTATTACCTGGAGTTGGGTATTGTCTTGCCTTGCTAGGTTAGGAAAGTTTTCCTGGATAATATCCTGAAAAATACTTTCCAGCTTGGATTCATTCTCTTCGTCACATTCAGGTACACCTATCAAACGTAGATTAGGTCTTTCACATAGTCCCATATTTCTTGGAGACTTTGCTCATTCCTTTTTACCCTTTTTTCTCTAATCTTGTCTTCTCGTTTTATTTCGTTAAGTTGGTCTTCGACCTCTGAAATCCTTTCTTCTGCTTGATCAATTCGACTGTTAAAACTTGTGCATACTTCTCGAAGTTCTCGTATTGTGTTTTTCAGCTCCATTAATTCACTTATATTCCTCTTTAAATTGTCCATTCTCATGAACATTTCGTGAACCCTTTTTTCAAGGTTCTTAGTTTCCTTGCATTGGGCTAGAACATGTTCTTTTAGCTCACAGAAGTTTCTCACTATCCACCTTCTGAAGCCTGATTCTGTTGATTCCTCACATTCATTTTCTATCAGGCCTTGTTCAATTGGTGATGAGGCACTGCAATCCTCTGTAGGAGGAGAGGCATTCTGATTTTGGGTGTTTTCAGTCTTTTTGCGCTGGTTTCTTCCCATCTTTGTGGGTTTATCCACCTGTCGTCTGTGTAATTGCTGACTTTCAGATTAGGTCTCTGAGTGGACGTCCAGCTTGTTGGTGATAAAGTTTTTTCTATTTCTTAATTTTCCTTCAGCGGATGCCCCTCCCCCACAGAGCTGGACCTTCCCGGGTTCAGCTGTACTTGCTGTGAAACTCTCAATCTTCAGCAGTTCCAACTGCTGTTTTTATTTTTTTTTTGGTGGAGGGGGACCAGCCTTCCCCTGCGGCGACCCACTACGCCGGCTGAAACAGCAGCATTAAGATTTGTGGCGCTTTTCTGCCCGGGAATCTCCTGGTCTGGTTCCCCACTTCAGTCCGCTTTTTAATCAGCTGAATGGGAGACTCTGCCTTCCCGGAGCTCCAACGCCAACCAAAAGGGCACTCAGTCCCGTATACTCTGGACTCGAGACCGCCGCGCTGGCGCGCCTGCAAACGGCCGCGCCCTCCAAAGGGTCGTGCTGGCGACCCGTGGGGCTCTCCGCCAAGAATCTCTTGGTCCGTGGGCAATGAAAATTCGTCTGAAAATGTGGCGTCCACTCACTCTCTGCGCTTTCAGTGGGAGCTACAATCCTAAGCTGCTGCTAATCGGCCATCTTGGATCTCTCCTCAAGGGTATGTATTTTTATAACACAGTACAAATTGATGGTCAACATTTTTTATAACAGAGTAGAAACAGTGGTTGAGTTTATTGCAAAACAGTACAGGTAGAGGGAGTATATTTTTTAAAACAGAGTACAAATTGAGGGTCAATAATTTTTCTAACAGTGTGGAAATAGAGAGTGTATTTATTTTAAAACCGAGTACATGTAGAGGGTGTATATATTTTATAACAGAGTACAGGTTGAGAGACTATATTTTTATAACTGTAGAAATAGAGCATGTATTTATTTTAAAACAGAGCACATGTAGAGGGAGTATATATTTTAAAACAGAGTAAAATTTGAGGGTGTATAATTTTTATAGCAGTGCAGAAATAGGGGTGTATTTGTTTTAAAACAGAGGACATATATAGGGTGTGTATTTTTTTATAACAGGATACAAATAGAGGTAGTATTTATTTTAAAACAGAGTACACCCCAGAGGGTATATATTATTTAAAACAGAGTACAAAGGAGGGAGAGTATTTTTATAACAGAGTAGAAACAGAGGCTGTGTTTCTTGTACTATGGAGTACAGGTAGAGGGACTATATTTTTTATAACAGAGTACAAATTGAGTGTGTGTAATTTTTATAGCAGTGTAGAAAAAGGGGGTGTATTGGTTTTTAAGAAGAGTACACATTTAGGGGGTACATTTTTAATAACAGAGTACAAATAGAGGTAGTATTTATTTTAAAACCGATTACAAACAGAGGTTATATATTTTTTATAACAGAGTACAAAGTGAGGGTGAATATTTTTTATAGCAGAGTAGAAACAGAGGTTGTGTTTATTGTAAAAGAGAGTACAGGTAGAGGGTGTATATTTTTCATGTCAGAGTACAAATTGAGATTGTATAATTTTTATAACAGTGTAGAAGTAGAGGGTGTATTTATTTTAAAACAGAGTACAAGTAGAGGGTGTATATCTTTTGTAACAGAGTACAAGTAGAGATATTATTTATATTGAAAGAGAGCACAACAAGAGGGTATGTATATTTTAAAACAGAGTACTAAATGAGGGTGAATATTTTTTATAACATTGTAGAAAGACAGGTTGTGTTTATTGTAAAACAGAGTACAGGTAGAGGGAGTATATATTTTATAACAGAGTACAAATTGAGGGTGTAAAATTTTTATAGCAGTGTAGAAATAAGAGGCATGTTTGTTTTAAAACAGAGTACATGTACAGAGTGTATATTTTTATAACTGAGTAAAAATAGAGGTAGTATTTATTTTAAAACAGAGAACAGTCAGAGGGTATATATTTTTATAACAGAGTACAAAGTGAGATAGAATATTTTTTATAACAGAGTAGAAGCAGAGGTTCTGTTTCTTGTACTACAGAGTACAGGTAGAGGGGAGTATATATTTTATAACAGACTACAATTTGAGGGTGTATAATTTTTATAGCAGTGTAGAAAAGGGGGTGTATTTGTTTTTAAGTAAACTACATATTTAGGCTGTATATTTTTTATAAAAGAGGACAAATAGAGGTAGTATTTATTTTAAAACCGATTACACACAGAGGGTATATATTTTTTTAACAGAGCAAAATGTGAGGGTGAATAATTTTTATAACAGAGTAGAAACAGAAGTTGTGTTTATTGTAAAACAGAGCACAGGTAGAGGGAGTATATTTTTTATGACAGAGTACAAATTGAGATTATATAATTTTTATATCAGTGTAGAAGTAGAGGGTGTATTTATTTTAAAACAGAGTGCATGAAGGGGGTGTACATTATTTACAACATAGTAAAAATATAGATAATGTTTATTTTAAAAGAGAGTACAAATCGAGGGTATGTATACTTTAAAACAGAGTAATAAATGAGGGTGAATATTTTTTATTATGGTGTAAAAACCGAGGTTGTATTTATTTTAAAACAGAGTACAAGTAGAGGGAGTATATTTTTTATAACAGAGTACAAATTGTGATTGTATAATTTTTACAGCATTGTAGAAACAGGGGGTGTATTTGTTTTAAAACACAGTGCATTTATAGGGTATATATTTTTTATAACACTGTACATATAGAGTTAGCATTTATTTTAAAACAGAGTACACTCAGAGGGTATATATTTTTTATAACAGAGTACAAAATGAGGGTGAATATTTTTTATAATAGAGTAGAAACAGAGTTTGTGTTTAGTGTAAAACAGAGTACAGGAAGAGGGAGTATATTTTCTATAACAGAGTACAACTTGAGGATGTATAATTTTTATAACAGTGCAGAAATACAGTGTGTATTCATTTTAAAACAGAGTACATGTAGAGGGTGCATATTTTTTTATGACAGAGAGAACAAATAGAGATAGTATTTATTTTAAAAGAAAGTACAACTAGAGGGTATATATATTTTAAAGCAGAGTGCTAAATGAGAGTGAATATTTTTTATTATAGAGTAGAAACAGAGGTTGTATTTATGTTAAAACAGAGTTCAGGTAGAGGGAGTATATTTTTTATAACAGAGTACAAACTTAGGGTGTATAATTTTTAGAGCAGTGCAGAAATAGGGAGTGTATATGTTTTAAAACAGAGTACATATATTGGGTGTGTATTTTTTATAACAGAGTACAAAGAGAGGAAGTATTTATTTTAAAACAGAGTACACCCAGAGGGTATATATTTTTATAACAGAGTAGAAACTGAGGTTGTATTTATTGTAACACAGAATACAGGTAGAGTTAGTATATATTTTATAACAGAGTGCAATTTGAGGGTGTATAATTTTTATAGCAGTGTAGAAATAGGGGGTGTGTTTGTTTTAAAACAGAGGACATATACAGGGTGTGTATTTTTTTATAACAGGATACAAATAGAGGTGGTATTTCTTTTAAAACAGAGTACACCCAAAGGGTATATATTATTAAAAACAGAGTACAAAGTGAGGGGAGAATATTTTTATAACAGAGTAGAAACAGAGGCTGTGTTTCTTGTACTATAGAGTACAGGCAGAGGGAGTATATTTTTTATAACAGAGTAGAAATTGAGTGTGTGCAATTTTTATAGCAGTGTAGAAAAACGGGGTGTATTGGTTTTTGAGAACAGTACATATGTAGGGTGTATATTTTCAATAACAGAGTACAAATAGAGGTAGTATTTATTTTAAAACCGAGTACAAAGAGAGGTTATGTATTTTTTATAATAGAGTACAAAGTGAGGGGCGATATTTTTTATAGCAGAGAAGAAACAGAGGTTGTGTTTATTGAAACAGAGAGTACAGGTAGAGGGTGTATATTTTTTATGTCAGAGTACAAATTGAGATTGTATAATTTTTATAACAGTGTAGAAGTAGAGGGTGTATTTATTTTAAAACAGAGTACACTTAGAGGGTGTATATTTTTTGTAACAGAGTACAGGTAGAGATATTATTTATATTGAAAGAGAGTACAACTAGAGGGTATATATATTTTAAAACAGAGTACTAAATGTGGATGAATATTTTTTATTACAGAGTAGAAACAGAGGTTGTATTTATTTTAAAACAGAATACAGGTAGAGGGAGTATATTTTTTATAACAGAGTACAAATTGAGTGTGTGTAATATTTATAGCAGTGTAGAAAAGGGGGTGTACTGGTTTTTAAGAAGAGTACACATTTAGGGGGTATATTTTTAATAACAGAGTACAAATAGAGGTAGTATTTATTTTAAAACCGGTTACAAACAGAGGTTATATATTTTTTATAACAGAGTACAAAGTGAGGGTGAATATTTTTTATAGCAGAGTAGAAACAGAGGTTGTGTTTATTGTAAAGAGAGTACAGGTAGAGGGTGTATATTTTTCATGTCAGAGTACAAATTGAGATTGTATAATTTTTATAACAGTGTAGAAGTAGAGGGTGTATTTATTTTAAAACAGAGTACAAGAAGAGGGTGTATATATTTTGTAACAGAGTACAAGTAGAGATATTATTTATATTGAAAGAGAGCACAACTAGAGGGTATATATTCTAAAACAGAGTACTAAGTGAGGGTGAATATTTTTTATAACATTGTAGAAAGACAGGTTGTGTTTATTGTAAAACAGAGTACAGGTAGAGGGAGTATATATTTTATAACAGAGTACAAATTGAGGGTGTAAAATTTTTATAACAGTGTAGAAATAAGAGGCGTGTTTGTTTTAAAACAGAGTACATGTACAGAGTGTATATTTTTTATAACTGAGTAAAAAGAGAGGTAGTATTTATTTTAAAACAGAGAACAGTCAGAGGGTATATATTTTTATAACAGAGTACAAAGTGAGATAGAATATTTTTTATAACAGAGTAGAAGCAGAGGTTCTGTTTCTTGTACTACAGAGTACAGGTAGAGGGAGTATATATTTTATAACAGACTACAATTTGAGGGTGTATAATTTTTATAGCAGTGTAGAAAAAAGGGGTGTATTTGTTTTTAAGTAAACTACATATTTAGGCTGTATATTTTTTATAAAAGAGGACAAATAGAGGTAGTATTTATTTTAAAACCGATTACACACAGAGGGTATATATTTTTTTAACAGAGCAAAATGTGAGGGTGAATAATTTTTATAACAGAGTAGAAACAGAAGTTGTGTTTATTGTAAAACAGAGCACAGGTAGAGGGAGTATATTTTTTATGACAGAGTACAAATTGAGATTATATAATTTTTATATCAGTGTAGAAGTAGAGGGTGTATTTATTTTAAAACAGAGTGCATGAAGGGGGGTGTACATTATTTACAACATAGTAAAAATATAGATAATGTTTATTTTAAAAGAGAGTACAAATCGAGGGTATGTATACTTTAAAACAGAGTAATAAATGAGGGTGAATATTTTTTATTATGGTGTAAAAACCGAGGTTGTATTTATTTTAAAACAGAGTACAAGTAGAGGGAGTATATTTTTTATAACAGAGTACAAATTGTGATTGTATAATTTTTACAGCATTGTAGAAACAGGGGGTGTATTTGTTTTAAAACACAGTGCATTTATAGGGTATATATTTTTATAACACTGTACATATAGAGTTAGCATTTATTTTAAAACAGAGTACACTCAGAGGGTATATATTTTTATAACAGAGTACAAAATGAGGGTGAATATTTTTATAATAGAGTAGAAACAGAGTTTGTGTTTAGTGTAAAACAGAGTACAGGAAGAGGGAGTATATTTTCTATAACAGAGTACAACTTGAGGATGTATAATTTTTATAACAGTGCAGAAATACAGTGTGTATTCATTTTAAAACAGAGTACATGTAGAGGGTGCATATTTTTTTATGACAGAGAACAAATAGAGATAGTATTTATTTTAAAAGAAAGTACAACTAGAGGGTATATATATTTTAAAGCAGAGTGCTAAATGAGAGTGAATATTTTTTATTATAGAGTAGAAACAGAGGTTGTATTTATGTTAAAACAGAGTTCAGGTAGAGGGAGTATATTTTTTATAACAGAGTACAAACTTAGGGTGTATAATTTTTAGAGCAGTGCAGAAATAGGGAGTGTATATGTTTTAAAACAGAGTACATATATTGGGTGTGTATTTTTTATAACAGAGTACAAAGAGAGGAAGTATTTATTTTAAAACAGAGTACACCCAGAGGGTATATATTTTTTATAACAGAGTAGAAACTGAGGTTGTATTTATTGTAACACAGAATACAGGTAGAGTTAGTATATATTTTATAACAGAGTGCAATTTGAGGGTGTATAATTTTTATAGCAGTGTAGAAATAGGGGTGTGTTTGTTTTAAAACAGAGGACATATACAGGGTGTGTATTTTTTTATAACAGGATACAAATAGAGGTGGTATTTCTTTTAAAACAGAGTACACCCAAAGGGTATATATTATTAAAAACAGAGTACAAAGTGAGGGAGAATATTTTTTATAACAGAGTAGAAACAGAGGCTGTGTTTCTTGTACTATAGAGTACAGGCAGAGGGAGTATATTTTTTATAACAGAGTAGAAATTGAGTGTGTGCAATTTTTATAGCAGTGTAGAAAAACGGGGTGTATTGGTTTTTGAGAACAGTACATATGTAGGGTGTATATTTTCAATAACAGAGTACAAATAGAGGTAGTATTTATTTTAAAACCGAGTACAAAGAGAGGTTATGTATTTTTTATAATAGAGTACAAAGTGAGGGCGAATATTTTTTATAGCAGAGAAGAAACAGAGGTTGTGTTTATTGAAACAGAGAGTACAGGTAGAGGGTGTATATTTTTTATGTCAGAGTACAAATTGAGATTGTATAATTTTTATAACAGTGTAGAAGTAGAGGGTGTATTTATTTTAAAACAGAGTACACTTAGAGGGTGTATATTTTTTGTAACAGAGTACAGGTAGAGATATTATTTATATCGAAAGAGAGTACAACTAGAGGGTATATATATTTTAAAACAGAGTACTAAATGTGGATGAATATTTTTTATTACAGAGTAGAAACAGAGGTTGTATTTATTTTAAAACAGAATACAGGTAGAGGGAGTATATTTTTTATAACAGAGTACAAATTGAGTGTGTGTAATATTTATAGCAGTGTAGAAAAAGGGGGTGTACTGGTTTTTAAGAAGAGTACACATTTAGGGGGTATATTTTTAATAACAGAGTACAAATAGAGGTAGTATTTATTTTAAAACCGGTTACAAACAGAGGTTATATATTTTTATAACAGAGTACAAAGTGAGGGTGAATATTTTTTATAGCAGAGTAGAAACAGAGGTTGTGTTTATTGTAAAAGAGAGTACAGGTAGAGGGTGTATATTTTTCATGTCAGAGTACAAATTGAGATTGTATAATTTTTATAACAGTGTAGAAGTAGAGGGTGTATTTATTTTAAAACAGAGTACAAGAAGAGGGTGTATATATTTTGTAACAGAGTACAAGTAGAGATATTATTTATATTGAAAGAGAGCACAACTAGAGGGTATATATTCTAAAACAGAGTACTAAGTGAGGGTGAATATTTTTTATAACATTGTAGAAAGACAGGTTGTGTTTATTGTAAAACAGAGTACAGGTAGAGGGAGTATATATTTTATAACAGAGTACAAATTGAGGGTGTAAAATTTTTATAACAGTGTAGAAATAAGAGGCGTGTTTGTTTTAAAACAGAGTACATGTACAGAGTGTATATTTTTTATAACTGAGTAAAAAGAGAGGTAGTATTTATTTTAAAACAGAGAACAGTCAGAGGGTATATATTTTTTATAACAGAGTACAAAGTGAGATAGAATATTTTTTATAACAGAGTAGAAGCAGAGGTTCTGTTTCTTGTACTACAGAGTACAGGTAGAGGGAGTATATATTTTATAACAGACTACAATTTGAGGGTGTATAATTTTTATAGCAGTGTAGAAAAAGGGGGTGTATTTGTTTTTAAGTAAACTACATATTTAGGCTGTATATTTTTTATAAAAGAGGACAAATAGAGGTAGTATTTATTTTAAAACCGATTACACACAGAGGGTATATATTTTTTTAACAGAGCAAAATGTGAGGGTGAATAATTTTTATAACAGAGTAGAAACAGAAGTTGTGTTTATTGTAAAACAGAGCACAGGTAGAGGGAGTATATTTTTTATGACAGAGTACAAATTGAGATTATATAATTTTTATATCAGTGTAGAAGTAGAGGGTGTATTTATTTTAAAACAGAGTGCATGAAGGGGGTGTACATTATTTACAACATAGTAAAAATATAGATAATGTTTATTTTAAAAGAGAGTACAAATCGAGGGTATGTATACTTTAAAACAGAGTAATAAATGAGGGTGAATATTTTTTATTATGGTGTAAAAACCGAGGTTGTATTTATTTTAAAACAGAGTACAAGTAGAGGGAGTATATTTTTTATAACAGAGTACAAATTGTGATTGTATAATTTTTACAGCATTGTAGAAACAGGGGGGTGTATTTGTTTTAAAACACAGTGCATTTATAGGGTATATATTTTTATAACACTGTACATATAGAGTTAGCATTTATTTTAAAACAGAGTACACTCAGAGGGTATATATTTTTTATAACAGAGTACAAAATGAGGGTGAATATTTTTTATAATAGAGTAGAAACAGAGTTTGTGTTTAGTGTAAAACAGAGTACAGGAAGAGGGAGTATATTTTCTATAACAGAGTACAACTTGAGGATGTATAATTTTTATAACAGTGCAGAAATACAGTGTGTATTCATTTTAAAACAGAGTACATGTAGAGGGTGCATATTTTTTTATGACAGAGAACAAATAGAGATAGTATTTATTTTAAAAGAAAGTACAACTAGAGGGTATATATATTTTAAAGCAGAGTGCTAAATGAGAGTGAATATTTTTTATTATAGAGTAGAAACAGAGGTTGTATTTATGTTAAAACAGAGTTCAGGTAGAGGGAGTATATTTTTTATAACAGAGTACAAACTTAGGGTGTATAATTTTTAGAGCAGTGCAGAAATAGGGAGTGTATATGTTTTAAAACAGAGTACATATATTGGGTGTGTATTTTTTATAACAGAGTACAAAGAGAGGAAGTATTTATTTTAAAACAGAGTACACCCAGAGGGTATATATTTTTTATAACAGAGTAGAAACTGAGGTTGTATTTATTGTAACACAGAATACAGGTAGAGTTAGTATATATTTTATAACAGAGTGCAATTTGAGGGTGTATAATTTTTATAGCAGTGTAGAAATAGGGGGTGTGTTTGTTTTAAAACAGAGGACATATACAGGGTGTGTATTTTTTTATAACAGGATACAAATAGAGGTGGTATTTCTTTTAAAAACAGAGTACACCCAAAGGGTATATATTATTAAAAACAGAGTACAAAGTGAGGGAGAATATTTTTTATAACAGAGTAGAAACAGAGGCTGTGTTTCTTGTACTATAGAGTACAGGCAGAGGGAGTATATTTTTTATAACAGAGTAGAAATTGAGTGTGTGCAATTTTTATAGCAGTGTAGAAAAACGGGGTGTATTGGTTTTTGAGAACAGTACATATGTAGGGTGTATATTTTCAATAACAGAGTACAAATAGAGGTAGTATTTATTTTAAAACCGAGTACAAAGAGAGGTTATGTATTTTTTATAATAGAGTACAAAGTGAGGGCGAATATTTTTTATAGCAGAGAAGAAACAGAGGTTGTGTTTATTGAAACAGAGAGTACAGGTAGAGGGTGTATATTTTTATGTCAGAGTACAAATTGAGATTGTATAATTTTTATAACAGTGTAGAAGTAGAGGGTGTATTTATTTTAAAACAGAGTACACTTAGAGGGTGTATATTTTTTGTAACAGAGTACAGGTAGAGATATTATTTATATCGAAAGAGAGTACAACTAGAGGGTATATATATTTTAAAACAGAGTACTAAATGTGGATGAATATTTTTTATTACAGAGTAGAAACAGAGGTTGTATTTATTTTAAAACAGAATACAGGTAGAGGGAGTATATTTTTTATAACAGAGTACAAATTGAGTGTGTGTAATATTTATAGCAGTGTAGAAAAGGGGGTGTACTGGTTTTTAAGAAGAGTACACATTTAGGGGGTATATTTTTAATAACAGAGTACAAATAGAGGTAGTATTTATTTTAAAACCGGTTACAAACAGAGGTTATATATTTTTTATAACAGAGTACAAAGTGAGGGTGAATATTTTTTATAGCAGAGTAGAAACAGAGGTTGTGTTTATTGTAAAAGAGAGTACAGGTAGAGGGTGTATATTTTTCATGTCAGAGTACAAATTGAGATTGTATAATTTTTATAACAGTGTAGAAGTAGAGGGTGTATTTATTTTAAAACAGAGTACAAGAAGAGGGTGTATATATTTTGTAACAGAGTACAAGTAGAGATATTATTTATATTGAAAGAGAGCACAACTAGAGGGTATATATTCTAAAACAGAGTACTAAGTGAGGGTGAATATTTTTTATAACATTGTAGAAAGACAGGTTGTGTTTATTGTAAAACAGAGTACAGGTAGAGGGAGTATATATTTTATAACAGAGTACAAATTGAGGGTGTAAAATTTTTATAACAGTGTAGAAATAAGAGGCGTGTTTGTTTTAAAACAGAGTACATGTACAGAGTGTATATTTTTTATAACTGAGTAAAAAGAGAGGTAGTATTTATTTTAAAACAGAGAACAGTCAGAGGGTATATATTTTTTATAACAGAGTACAAAGTGAGATAGAATATTTTTTATAACAGAGTAGAAGCAGAGGTTCTGTTTCTTGTACTACAGAGTACAGGTAGAGGGAGTATATATTTTATAACAGACTACAATTTGAGGGTGTATAATTTTTATAGCAGTGTAGAAAGGGGTGTATTTGTTTTTAAGTAAACTACATATTTAGGCTGTATATTTTTTATAAAAGAGGACAAATAGAGGTAGTATTTATTTTAAAACCGATTACACACAGAGGGTATATATTTTTTTAACAGAGCAAAATGTGAGGGTGAATAATTTTTATAACAGAGTAGAAACAGAAGTTGTGTTTATTGTAAAACAGAGCACAGGTAGAGGGAGTATATTTTTTATGACAGAGTACAAATTGAGATTATATAATTTTTATATCAGTGTAGAAGTAGAGGGTGTATTTATTTTAAAACAGAGTGCATGAAGGGGGTGTACATTATTTACAACATAGTAAAAATATAGATAATGTTTATTTTAAAAGAGAGTACAAATCGAGGGTATGTATACTTTAAAACAGAGTAATAAATGAGGGTGAATATTTTTTATTATGGTGTAAAAACCGAGGTTGTATTTATTTTAAAACAGAGTACAAGTAGAGGGAGTATATTTTTTATAACAGAGTACAAATTGTGATTGTATAATTTTTACAGCATTGTAGAAACAGGGGGTGTATTTGTTTTAAAACACAGTGCATTTATAGGGTATATATTTTTTATAACACTGTACATATAGAGTTAGCATTTATTTTAAAACAGAGTACACTCAGAGGGTATATATTTTTTATAACAGAGTACAAAATGAGGGTGAATATTTTTTATAATAGAGTAGAAACAGAGTTTGTGTTTAGTGTAAAACAGAGTACAGGAAGAGGGAGTATATTTTCTATAACAGAGTACAACTTGAGGATGTATAATTTTTATAACAGTGCAGAAATACAGTGTGTATTCATTTTAAAACAGAGTACATGTAGAGGGTGCATATTTTTTTATGACAGAGAACAAATAGAGATAGTATTTATTTTAAAAGAAAGTACAACTAGAGGGTATATATATTTTAAAGCAGAGTGCTAAATGAGAGTGAATATTTTTTATTATAGAGTAGAAACAGAGGTTGTATTTATGTTAAAACAGAGTTCAGGTAGAGGGAGTATATTTTTTATAACAGAGTACAAACTTAGGGTGTATAATTTTTAGAGCAGTGCAGAAATAGGGAGTGTATATGTTTTAAAACAGAGTACATATATTGGGTGTGTATTTTTTATAACAGAGTACAAAGAGAGGAAGTATTTATTTTAAAACAGAGTACACCCAGAGGGTATATATTTTTTATAACAGAGTAGAAACTGAGGTTGTATTTATTGTAACACAGAATACAGGTAGAGTTAGTATATATTTTATAACAGAGTGCAATTTGAGGGTGTATAATTTTTATAGCAGTGTAGAAATAGGGGGTGTGTTTGTTTTAAAACAGAGGACATATACAGGGTGTGTATTTTTTTATAACAGGATACAAATAGAGGTGGTATTTCTTTTAAAACAGAGTACACCCAAAGGGTATATATTATTAAAAACAGAGTACAAAGTGAGGGAGAATATTTTTATAACAGAGTAGAAACAGAGGCTGTGTTTCTTGTACTATAGAGTACAGGCAGAGGGAGTATATTTTTTATAACAGAGTAGAAATTGAGTGTGTGCAATTTTTATAGCAGTGTAGAAAAACGGGGTGTATTGGTTTTTGAGAACAGTACATATGTAGGGTGTATATTTTCAATAACAGAGTACAAATAGAGGTAGTATTTATTTTAAAACCGAGTACAAAGAGAGGTTATGTATTTTTTATAATAGAGTACAAAGTGAGGGCGAATATTTTTTATAGCAGAGAAGAAACAGAGGTTGTGTTTATTGAAACAGAGAGTACAGGTAGAGGGTGTATATTTTTTATGTCAGAGTACAAATTGAGATTGTATAATTTTTATAACAGTGTAGAAGTAGAGGGTGTATTTATTTTAAAACAGAGTACACTTAGAGGGTGTATATTTTTTGTAACAGAGTACAGGTAGAGATATTATTTATATCGAAAGAGAGTACAACTAGAGGGTATATATATTTTAAAACAGAGTACTAAATGTGGATGAATATTTTTTATTACAGAGTAGAAACAGAGGTTGTATTTATTTTAAAACAGAATACAGGTAGAGGGAGTATATTTTTTATAACAGAGTACAAATTGAGTGTGTGTAATATTTATAGCAGTGTAGAAAAAGGGGGTGTACTGGTTTTTAAGAAGAGTACACATTTAGGGGGTATATTTTTAATAACAGAGTACAAATAGAGGTAGTATTTATTTTAAAACCGGTTACAAACAGAGGTTATATATTTTTTATAACAGAGTACAAAGTGAGGGTGAATATTTTTTATAGCAGAGTAGAAACAGAGGTTGTGTTTATTGTAAAAGAGAGTACAGGTAGAGGGTGTATATTTTTCATGTCAGAGTACAAATTGAGATTGTATAATTTTTATAACAGTGTAGAAGTAGAGGGTGTATTTATTTTAAAACAGAGTACAAGAAGAGGGTGTATATATTTTGTAACAGAGTACAAGTAGAGATATTATTTATATTGAAAGAGAGCACAACTAGAGGGTATATATTCTAAAACAGAGTACTAAGTGAGGGTGAATATTTTTTATAACATTGTAGAAAGACAGGTTGTGTTTATTGTAAAACAGAGTACAGGTAGAGGGAGTATATATTTTATAACAGAGTACAAATTGAGGGTGTAAAATTTTTATAACAGTGTAGAAATAAGAGGCGTGTTTGTTTTAAAACAGAGTACATGTACAGAGTGTATATTTTTTATAACTGAGTAAAAAGAGAGGTAGTATTTATTTTAAAACAGAGAACAGTCAGAGGGTATATATTTTTTATAACAGAGTACAAAGTGAGATAGAATATTTTTATAACAGAGTAGAAGCAGAGGTTCTGTTTCTTGTACTACAGAGTACAGGTAGAGGGAGTATATATTTTATAACAGACTACAATTTGAGGGTGTATAATTTTTATAGCAGTGTAGAAAAAAGGGGTGTATTTGTTTTTAAGTAAACTACATATTTAGGCTGTATATTTTTTATAAAAGAGGACAAATAGAGGTAGTATTTATTTTAAAACCGATTACACACAGAGGGTATATATTTTTTTAACAGAGCAAAATGTGAGGGTGAATAATTTTTATAACAGAGTAGAAACAGAAGTTGTGTTTATTGTAAAACAGAGCACAGGTAGAGGGAGTATATTTTTTATGACAGAGTACAAATTGAGATTATATAATTTTTATATCAGTGTAGAAGTAGAGGGTGTATTTATTTTAAAACAGAGTGCATGAAGGGGGTGTACATTATTTACAACATAGTAAAAATATAGATAATGTTTATTTTAAAAGAGAGTACAAATCGAGGGTATGTATACTTTAAAACAGAGTAATAAATGAGGGTGAATATTTTTTATTATGGTGTAAAAACCGAGGTTGTATTTATTTTAAAACAGAGTACAAGTAGAGGGAGTATATTTTTTATAACAGAGTACAAATTGTGATTGTATAATTTTTACAGCATTGTAGAAACAGGGGGTGTATTTGTTTTAAAACACAGTGCATTTATAGGGTATATATTTTTTATAACACTGTACATATAGAGTTAGCATTTATTTTAAAACAGAGTACACTCAGAGGGTATATATTTTTTATAACAGAGTACAAAATGAGGGTGAATATTTTTTATAATAGAGTAGAAACAGAGTTTGTGTTTAGTGTAAAACAGAGTACAGGAAGAGGGAGTATATTTTCTATAACAGAGTACAACTTGAGGATGTATAATTTTTATAACAGTGCAGAAATACAGTGTGTATTCATTTTAAAACAGAGTACATGTAGAGGGTGCATATTTTTTTATGACAGAGAACAAATAGAGATAGTATTTATTTTAAAAGAAAGTACAACTAGAGGGTATATATATTTTAAAGCAGAGTGCTAAATGAGAGTGAATATTTTTTATTATAGAGTAGAAACAGAGGTTGTATTTATGTTAAAACAGAGTTCAGGTAGAGGGAGTATATTTTTTATAACAGAGTACAAACTTAGGGTGTATAATTTTTAGAGCAGTGCAGAAATAGGGAGTGTATATGTTTTAAAACAGAGTACATATATTGGGTGTGTATTTTTTATAACAGAGTACAAAGAGAGGAAGTATTTATTTTAAAACAGAGTACACCCAGAGGGTATATATTTTTTATAACAGAGTAGAAACTGAGGTTGTATTTATTGTAACACAGAATACAGGTAGAGTTAGTATATATTTTATAACAGAGTGCAATTTGAGGGTGTATAATTTTTATAGCAGTGTAGAAATAGGGGGTGTGTTTGTTTTAAAACAGAGGACATATACAGGGTGTGTATTTTTTTATAACAGGATACAAATAGAGGTGGTATTTCTTTTAAAACAGAGTACACCCAAAGGGTATATATTATTAAAAACAGAGTACAAAGTGAGGGAGAATATTTTTATAACAGAGTAGAAACAGAGGCTGTGTTTCTTGTACTATAGAGTACAGGCAGAGGGAGTATATTTTTTATAACAGAGTAGAAATTGAGTGTGTGCAATTTTTATAGCAGTGTAGAAAAACGGGGTGTATTGGTTTTTGAGAACAGTACATATGTAGGGTGTATATTTTCAATAACAGAGTACAAATAGAGGTAGTATTTATTTTAAAACCGAGTACAAAGAGAGGTTATGTATTTTTTATAATAGAGTACAAAGTGAGGGCGAATATTTTTTATAGCAGAGAAGAAACAGAGGTTGTGTTTATTGAAACAGAGAGTACAGGTAGAGGGTGTATATTTTTTATGTCAGAGTACAAATTGAGATTGTATAATTTTTATAACAGTGTAGAAGTAGAGGGTGTATTTATTTTAAAACAGAGTACACTTAGAGGGTGTATATTTTTTGTAACAGAGTACAGGTAGAGATATTATTTATATCGAAAAGAGAGTACAACTAGAGGGTATATATATTTTAAAACAGAGTACTAAATGTGGATGAATATTTTTATTACAGAGTAGAAACAGAGGTTGTATTTATTTTAAAACAGAATACAGGTAGAGGGAGTATATTTTTTATAACAGAGTACAAATTGAGTGTGTGTAATATTTATAGCAGTGTAGAAAAAGGGGGTGTACTGGTTTTTAAGAAGAGTACACATTTAGGGGGTATATTTTTAATAACAGAGTACAAATAGAGGTAGTATTTATTTTAAAACCGATTACAAACAGAGGTTATATATTTTTTATAACAGAGTACAAAGTGAGGGTGAATATTTTTTATAGCAGAGTAGAAACAGAGGTTGTGTTTATTGTAAAAGAGAGTACAGGTAGAGGGTGTATATTTTTCATGTCAGAGTACAAATTGAGATTGTATAATTTTTATAACAGTGTAGAAGTAGAGGGTGTATTTATTTTAAAACAGAGTACAAGAAGAGGGTGTATATATTTTGTAACAGAGTACAAGTAGAGATATTATTTATATTGAAAGAGAGCACAACTAGAGGGTATATATTCTAAAACAGAGTACTAAGTGAGGGTGAATATTTTTTATAACATTGTAGAAAGACAGGTTGTGTTTATTGTAAAACAGAGTACAGGTAGAGGGAGTATATATTTTATAACAGAGTACAAATTGAGGGTGTAAAATTTTTATAACAGTGTAGAAATAAGAGGCGTGTTTGTTTTAAAACAGAGTACATGTACAGAGTGTATATTTTTTATAACTGAGTAAAAAGAGAGGTAGTATTTATTTTAAAACAGAGAACAGTCAGAGGGTATATATTTTTTATAACAGAGTACAAAGTGAGATAGAATATTTTTTATAACAGAGTAGAAGCAGAGGTTCTGTTTCTTGTACTACAGAGTACAGGTAGAGGGAGTATATATTTTATAACAGACTACAATTTGAGGGGTGTATAATTTTTATAGCAGTGTAGAAAAAAGGGGGTGTATTTGTTTTTAAGTAAACTACATATTTAGGCTGTATATTTTTTATAAAAGAGGACAAATAGAGGTAGTATTTATTTTAAAACCGATTACACACAGAGGGTATATATTTTTTTAACAGAGCAAAATGTGAGGGTGAATAATTTTTATAACAGAGTAGAAACAGAAGTTGTGTTTATTGTAAAACAGAGCACAGGTAGAGGGAGTATATTTTTTATGACAGAGTACAAATTGAGATTATATAATTTTTATATCAGTGTAGAAGTAGAGGGTGTATTTATTTTAAAACAGAGTGCATGAAGGGGGGTGTACATTATTTACAACATAGTAAAAATATAGATAATGTTTATTTTAAAAGAGAGTACAAATCGAGGGTATGTATACTTTAAAACAGAGTAATAAATGAGGGTGAATATTTTTTATTATGGTGTAAAAACCGAGGTTGTATTTATTTTAAAACAGAGTACAAGTAGAGGGAGTATATTTTTTATAACAGAGTACAAATTGTGATTGTATAATTTTTACAGCATTGTAGAAACAGGGGGTGTATTTGTTTTAAAACACAGTGCATTTATAGGGTATATATTTTTTATAACACTGTACATATAGAGTTAGCATTTATTTTAAAACAGAGTACACTCAGAGGGTATATATTTTTTATAACAGAGTACAAAATGAGGGTGAATATTTTTTATAATAGAGTAGAAACAGAGTTTGTGTTTAGTGTAAAACAGAGTACAGGAAGAGGGAGTATATTTTCTATAACAGAGTACAACTTGAGGATGTATAATTTTTATAACAGTGCAGAAATACAGTGTGTATTCATTTTAAAACAGAGTACATGTAGAGGGTGCATATTTTTTTATGACAGAGAACAAATAGAGATAGTATTTATTTTAAAAGAAAGTACAACTAGAGGGTATATATATTTTAAAGCAGAGTGCTAAATGAGAGTGAATATTTTTTATTATAGAGTAGAAACAGAGGTTGTATTTATGTTAAAACAGAGTTCAGGTAGAGGGAGTATATTTTTTATAACAGAGTACAAACTTAGGGTGTATAATTTTTAGAGCAGTGCAGAAATAGGGGAGTGTATATGTTTTAAAACAGAGTACATATATTGGGTGTGTATTTTTTATAACAGAGTACAAAAGAGAGGAAGTATTTATTTTAAAACAGAGTACACCCAGAGGGTATATATTTTTTATAACAGAGTAGAAACTGAGGTTGTATTTATTGTAACACAGAATACAGGTAGAGTTAGTATATATTTTATAACAGAGTGCAATTTGAGGGTGTATAATTTTTATAGCAGTGTAGAAATAGGGGGTGTGTTTGTTTTAAAACAGAGGACATATACAGGGTGTGTATTTTTTTATAACAGGATACAAATAGAGGTGGTATTTCTTTTAAAACAGAGTACACCCAAAGGGTATATATTATTAAAAACAGAGTACAAAGTGAGGGAGAATATTTTTTATAACAGAGTAGAAACAGAGGCTGTGTTTCTTGTACTATAGAGTACAGGCAGAGGGAGTATATTTTTTATAACAGAGTAGAAATTGAGTGTGTGCAATTTTTATAGCAGTGTAGAAAAACGGGGTGTATTGGTTTTTGAGAACAGTACATATGTAGGGTGTATATTTTCAATAACAGAGTACAAATAGAGGTAGTATTTATTTTAAAACCGAGTACAAAGAGAGGTTATGTATTTTTTATAATAGAGTACAAAGTGAGGGCGAATATTTTTATAGCAGAGAAGAAACAGAGGTTGTGTTTATTGAAACAGAGAGTACAGGTAGAGGGTGTATATTTTTTATGTCAGAGTACAAATTGAGATTGTATAATTTTTATAACAGTGTAGAAGTAGAGGGTGTATTTATTTTAAAACAGAGTACACTTAGAGGGTGTATATTTTTTGTAACAGAGTACAGGTAGAGATATTATTTATATCGAAAGAGAGTACAACTAGAGGGTATATATATTTTAAAACAGAGTACTAAATGTGGATGAATATTTTTTATTACAGAGTAGAAACAGAGGTTGTATTTATTTTAAAACAGAATACAGGTAGAGGGAGTATATTTTTTATAACAGAGTACAAATTGAGTGTGTGTAATATTTATAGCAGTGTAGAAAAAGGGGGTGTACTGGTTTTTAAGAAGAGTACACATTTAGGGGGTATATTTTTAATAACAGAGTACAAATAGAGGTAGTATTTATTTTAAAACCGGTTACAAACAGAGGTTATATATTTTTTATAACAGAGTACAAAGTGAGGGTGAATATTTTTTATAGCAGAGTAGAAACAGAGGTTGTGTTTATTGTAAAAGAGAGTACAGGTAGAGGGTGTATATTTTTCATGTCAGAGTACAAATTGAGATTGTATAATTTTTATAACAGTGTAGAAGTAGAGGGTGTATTTATTTTAAAACAGAGTACAAGAAGAGGGTGTATATATTTTGTAACAGAGTACAAGTAGAGATATTATTTATATTGAAAGAGAGCACAACTAGAGGGTATATATTCTAAAACAGAGTACTAAGTGAGGGTGAATATTTTTTATAACATTGTAGAAAGACAGGTTGTGTTTATTGTAAAACAGAGTACAGGTAGAGGGAGTATATATTTTATAACAGAGTACAAATTGAGGGTGTAAAATTTTTATAACAGTGTAGAAATAAGAGGCGTGTTTGTTTTAAAACAGAGTACATGTACAGAGTGTATATTTTTTATAACTGAGTAAAAAGAGAGGTAGTATTTATTTTAAAACAGAGAACAGTCAGAGGGTATATATTTTTTATAACAGAGTACAAAGTGAGATAGAATATTTTTTATAACAGAGTAGAAGCAGAGGTTCTGTTTCTTGTACTACAGAGTACAGGTAGAGGGAGTATATATTTTATAACAGACTACAATTTGAGGGTGTATAATTTTTATAGCAGTGTAGAAAAAGGGGGTGTATTTGTTTTTAAGTAAACTACATATTTAGGCTGTATATTTTTTATAAAAGAGGACAAATAGAGGTAGTATTTATTTTAAAACCGATTACACACAGAGGGTATATATTTTTTTAACAGAGCAAAATGTGAGGGTGAATAATTTTTATAACAGAGTAGAAACAGAAGTTGTGTTTATTGTAAAACAGAGCACAGGTAGAGGGAGTATATTTTTTATGACAGAGTACAAATTGAGATTATATAATTTTTATATCAGTGTAGAAGTAGAGGGTGTATTTATTTTAAAACAGAGTGCATGAAGGGGGTGTACATTATTTACAACATAGTAAAAATATAGATAATGTTTATTTTAAAAGAGAGTACAAATCGAGGGTATGTATACTTTAAAACAGAGTAATAAATGAGGGTGAATATTTTTTATTATGGTGTAAAAACCGAGGTTGTATTTATTTTAAAACAGAGTACAAGTAGAGGGAGTATATTTTTTATAACAGAGTACAAATTGTGATTGTATAATTTTTACAGCATTGTAGAAACAGGGGGTGTATTTGTTTTAAAACACAGTGCATTTATAGGGTATATATTTTTTATAACACTGTACATATAGAGTTAGCATTTATTTTAAAACAGAGTACACTCAGAGGGTATATATTTTTTATAACAGAGTACAAAATGAGGGTGAATATTTTTTATAATAGAGTAGAAACAGAGTTTGTGTTTAGTGTAAAACAGAGTACAGGAAGAGGGAGTATATTTTCTATAACAGAGTACAACTTGAGGATGTATAATTTTTATAACAGTGCAGAAATACAGTGTGTATTCATTTTAAAACAGAGTACATGTAGAGGGTGCATATTTTTTTATGACAGAGAACAAATAGAGATAGTATTTATTTTAAAAGAAAGTACAACTAGAGGGTATATATATTTTAAAGCAGAGTGCTAAATG
This sequence comes from Ateles fusciceps, assembly GCA_036589455.1. Lineage (NCBI taxonomy): Eukaryota > Metazoa > Chordata > Mammalia > Primates > Atelidae > Ateles > Ateles fusciceps. Next base: position 42,438 of record JAZHEH010001130.1, read on the forward strand.
AGAGTGAATATTTTTTATTATAGAGTAGAAACAGAGGTTGTATTTATGTTAAAACAGAGTTCAGGTAGAGGGGAGTATATTTTTTATAACAGAGTACAAACTTAGGGTGTATAATTTTTAGAGCAGTGCAGAAATAGGGAGTGTATATGTTTTAAAACAGAGTACATATATTGGGTGTGTATTTTTTATAACAGAGTACAAAGAGAGGAAGTATTTATTTTAAAACAGAGTACACCCAGAGGGTATATATTTTTTATAACAGAGTAGAAACTGAGGTTGTATTTATTGTAACACAGAATACAGGTAGAGTTAGTATATATTTTATAACAGAGTGCAATTTGAGGGTGTATAATTTTTATAGCAGTGTAGAAATAGGGGGTGTGTTTGTTTTAAAACAGAGGACATATACAGGGTGTGTATTTTTTTATAACAGGATACAAATAGAGGTGGTATTTCTTTTAAAACAGAGTACACCCAAAGGGTATATATTATTAAAAACAGAGTACAAAGTGAGGGAGAATATTTTTTATAACAGAGTAGAAACAGAGGCTGTGTTTCTTGTACTATAGAGTACAGGCAGAGGGAGTATATTTTTTATAACAGAGTAGAAATTGAGTGTGTGCAATTTTTATAGCAGTGTAGAAAAACGGGGTGTATTGGTTTTTGAGAACAGTACATATGTAGGGTGTATATTTTCAATAACAGAGTACAAATAGAGGTAGTATTTATTTTAAAACCGAGTACAAAGAGAGGTTATGTATTTTTTATAATAGAGTACAAAGTGAGGGCGAATATTTTTTATAGCAGAGAAGAAACAGAGGTTGTGTTTATTGAAACAGAGAGTACAGGTAGAGGGTGTATATTTTTTATGTCAGAGTACAAATTGAGATTGTATAATTTTTATAACAGTGTAGAAGTAGAGGGTGTATTTATTTTAAAACAGAGTACACTTAGAGGGTGTATATTTTTTGTAACAGAGTACAGGTAGAGATATTATTTATATCGAAAGAGAGTACAACTAGAGGGTATATATATTTTAAAACAGAGTACTAAATGTGGATGAATATTTTTATTACAGAGTAGAAACAGAGGTTGTATTTATTTTAAAACAGAATACAGGTAGAGGGAGTATATTTTTTATAACAGAGTACAAATTGAGTGTGTGTAATATTTATAGCAGTGTAGAAAAAGGGGGTGTACTGGTTTTTAAGAAGAGTACACATTTAGGGGGTATATTTTTAATAACAGAGTACAAATAGAGGTAGTATTTATTTTAAAACCGGTTACAAACAGAGGTTATATATTTTTATAACAGAGTACAAAGTGAGGGTGAATATTTTTATAGCAGAGTAGAAACAGAGGTTGTGTTTATTGTAAAAGAGAGTACAGGTAGAGGGTGTATATTTTTCATGTCAGAGTACAAATTGAGATTGTATAATTTTTATAACAGTGTAGAAGTAGAGGGTGTATTTATTTTAAAACAGAGTACAAGAAGAGGGTGTATATATTTTGTAACAGAGTACAAGTAGAGATATTATTTATATTGAAAGAGAGCACAACTAGAGGGTATATATTCTAAAACAGAGTACTAAGTGAGGGTGAATATTTTTTATAACATTGTAGAAAGACAGGTTGTGTTTATTGTAAAACAGAGTACAGGTAGAGGGAGTATATATTTTATAACAGAGTACAAATTGAGGGTGTAAAATTTTTATAACAGTGTAGAAATAAGAGGCGTGTTTGTTTTAAAACAGAGTACATGTACAGAGTGTATATTTTTTATAACTGAGTAAAAAGAGAGGTAGTATTTATTTTAAAACAGAGAACAGTCAGAGGGTATATATTTTTTATAACAGAGTACAAAGTGAGATAGAATATTTTTTATAACAGAGTAGAAGCAGAGGTTCTGTTTCTTGTACTACAGAGTACAGGTAGAGGGAGTATATATTTTATAACAGACTACAATTTGAGGGTGTATAATTTTTATAGCAGTGTAGAAAAAAGGGGGTGTATTTGTTTTTAAGTAAACTACATATTTAGGCTGTATATTTTTTATAAAAGAGGACAAATAGAGGTAGTATTTATTTTAAAACCGATTACACACAGAGGGTATATATTTTTTTAACAGAGCAAAATGTGAGGGTGAATAATTTTTATAACAGAGTAGAAACAGAAGTTGTGTTTATTGTAAAACAGAGCACAGGTAGAGGGAGTATATTTTTTATGACAGAGTACAAATTGAGATTATATAATTTTTATATCAGTGTAGAAGTAGAGGGTGTATTTATTTTAAAACAGAGTGCATGAAGGGGGTGTACATTATTTACAACATAGTAAAAATATAGATAATGTTTATTTTAAAAGAGAGTACAAATCGAGGGTATGTATACTTTAAAACAGAGTAATAAATGAGGGTGAATATTTTTTATTATGGTGTAAAAACCGAGGTTGTATTTATTTTAAAACAGAGTACAAGTAGAGGGAGTATATTTTTTATAACAGAGTACAAATTGTGATTGTATAATTTTTACAGCATTGTAGAAACAGGGGGTGTATTTGTTTTAAAACACAGTGCATTTATAGGGTATATATTTTTTATAACACTGTACATATAGAGTTAGCATTTATTTTAAAACAGAGTACACTCAGAGGGTATATATTTTTTATAACAGAGTACAAAATGAGGGTGAATATTTTTTATAATAGAGTAGAAACAGAGTTTGTGTTTAGTGTAAAACAGAGTACAGGAAGAGGGAGTATATTTTCTATAACAGAGTACAACTTGAGGATGTATAATTTTTATAACAGTGCAGAAATACAGTGTGTATTCATTTTAAAACAGAGTACATGTAGAGGGTGCATATTTTTTTATGACAGAGAACAAATAGAGATAGTATTTATTTTAAAAGAAAGTACAACTAGAGGGTATATATATTTTAAAGCAGAGTGCTAAATGAGAGTGAATATTTTTTATTATAGAGTAGAAACAGAGGTTGTATTTATGTTAAAACAGAGTTCAGGTAGAGGGAGTATATTTTTTATAACAGAGTACAAACTTAGGGTGTATAATTTTTAGAGCAGTGCAGAAATAGGGAGTGTATATGTTTTAAAACAGAGTACATATATTGGGTGTGTATTTTTATAACAGAGTACAAAGAGAGGAAGTATTTATTTTAAAACAGAGTACACCCAGAGGGTATATATTTTTTATAACAGAGTAGAAACTGAGGTTGTATTTATTGTAACACAGAATACAGGTAGAGTTAGTATATATTTTATAACAGAGTGCAATTTGAGGGTGTATAATTTTTATAGCAGTGTAGAAATAGGGGGTGTGTTTGTTTTAAAACAGAGGACATATACAGGGGTGTGTATTTTTTTATAACAGGATACAAATAGAGGTGGTATTTCTTTTAAAACAGAGTACACCCAAAGGGTATATATTATTAAAAACAGAGTACAAAGTGAGGGAGAATATTTTTTATAACAGAGTAGAAACAGAGGCTGTGTTTCTTGTACTATAGAGTACAGGCAGAGGGAGTATATTTTTATAACAGAGTAGAAATTGAGTGTGTGCAATTTTTATAGCAGTGTAGAAAAACGGGGTGTATTGGTTTTTGAGAACAGTACATATGTAGGGTGTATATTTTCAATAACAGAGTACAAATAGAGGTAGTATTTATTTTAAAACCGAGTACAAAGAGAGGTTATGTATTTTTTATAATAGAGTACAAAGTGAGGGCGAATATTTTTTATAGCAGAGAAGAAACAGAGGTTGTGTTTATTGAAACAGAGAGTACAGGTAGAGGGTGTATATTTTTTATGTCAGAGTACAAATTGAGATTGTATAATTTTTATAACAGTGTAGAAGTAGAGGGTGTATTTATTTTAAAACAGAGTACACTTAGAGGGTGTATATTTTTTGTAACAGAGTACAGGTAGAGATATTATTTATATCGAAAGAGAGTACAACTAGAGGGTATATATATTTTAAAACAGAGTACTAAATGTGGATGAATATTTTTTATTACAGAGTAGAAACAGAGGTTGTATTTATTTTAAAACAGAATACAGGTAGAGGGAGTATATTTTTTATAACAGAGTACAAATTGAGTGTGTGTAATATTTATAGCAGTGTAGAAAAAGGGGGTGTACTGGTTTTTAAGAAGAGTACACATTTAGGGGGTATATTTTTAATAACAGAGTACAAATAGAGGTAGTATTTATTTTAAAACCGATTACAAACAGAGGTTATATATTTTTTATAACAGAGTACAAAGTGAGGGTGAATATTTTTTATAGCAGAGTAGAAACAGAGGTTGTGTTTATTGTAAAAGAGAGTACAGGTAGAGGGTGTATATTTTTCATGTCAGAGTACAAATTGAGATTGTATAATTTTTATAACAGTGTAGAAGTAGAGGGTGTATTTATTTTAAAACAGAGTACAAGAAGAGGGTGTATATATTTTGTAACAGAGTACAAGTAGAGATATTATTTATATTGAAAGAGAGCACAACTAGAGGGTATATATTCTAAAACAGAGTACTAAGTGAGGGTGAATATTTTTTATAACATTGTAGAAAGACAGGTTGTGTTTATTGTAAAACAGAGTACAGGTAGAGGGAGTATATATTTTATAACAGAGTACAAATTGAGGGTGTAAAATTTTTATAACAGTGTAGAAATAAGAGGCGTGTTTGTTTTAAAACAGAGTACATGTACAGAGTGTATATTTTTTATAACTGAGTAAAAAGAGAGGTAGTATTTATTTTAAAACAGAGAACAGTCAGAGGGTATATATTTTTATAACAGAGTACAAAGTGAGATAGAATATTTTTATAACAGAGTAGAAGCAGAGGTTCTGTTTCTTGTACTACAGAGTACAGGTAGAGGGAGTATATATTTTATAACAGACTACAATTTGAGGGTGTATAATTTTTATAGCAGTGTAGAAAAAGGGGGTGTATTTGTTTTTAAGTAAACTACATATTTAGGCTGTATATTTTTTATAAAAGAGGACAAATAGAGGTAGTATTTATTTTAAAACCGATTACACACAGAGGGTATATATTTTTTTAACAGAGCAAAATGTGAGGGTGAATAATTTTTATAACAGAGTAGAAACAGAAGTTGTGTTTATTGTAAAACAGAGCACAGGTAGAGGGAGTATATTTTTTATGACAGAGTACAAATTGAGATTATATAATTTTTATATCAGTGTAGAAGTAGAGGGTGTATTTATTTTAAAACAGAGTGCATGAAGGGGGTGTACATTATTTACAACATAGTAAAAATATAGATAATGTTTATTTTAAAAGAGAGTACAAATCGAGGGTATGTATACTTTAAAACAGAGTAATAAATGAGGGTGAATATTTTTTATTATGGTGTAAAAACCGAGGTTGTATTTATTTTAAAACAGAGTACAAGTAGAGGGAGTATATTTTTTATAACAGAGTACAAATTGTGATTGTATAATTTTTACAGCATTGTAGAAACAGGGGGTGTATTTGTTTTAAAACACAGTGCATTTATAGGGTATATATTTTTATAACACTGTACATATAGAGTTAGCATTTATTTTAAAACAGAGTACACTCAGAGGGTATATATTTTTTATAACAGAGTACAAAATGAGGGTGAATATTTTTATAATAGAGTAGAAACAGAGTTTGTGTTTAGTGTAAAACAGAGTACAGGAAGAGGGAGTATATTTTCTATAACAGAGTACAACTTGAGGATGTATAATTTTTATAACAGTGCAGAAATACAGTGTGTATTCATTTTAAAACAGAGTACATGTAGAGGGTGCATATTTTTTTATGACAGAGAACAAATAGAGATAGTATTTATTTTAAAAGAAAGTACAACTAGAGGGTATATATATTTTAAAGCAGAGTGCTAAATGAGAGTGAATATTTTTTATTATAGAGTAGAAACAGAGGTTGTATTTATGTTAAAACAGAGTTCAGGTAGAGGGAGTATATTTTTATAACAGAGTACAAACTTAGGGTGTATAATTTTTAGAGCAGTGCAGAAATAGGGAGTGTATATGTTTTAAAACAGAGTACATATATTGGGTGTGTATTTTTTATAACAGAGTACAAAGAGAGGAAGTATTTATTTTAAAACAGAGTACACCCAGAGGGTATATATTTTTATAACAGAGTAGAAACTGAGGTTGTATTTATTGTAACACAGAATACAGGTAGAGTTAGTATATATTTTATAACAGAGTGCAATTTGAGGGTGTATAATTTTTATAGCAGTGTAGAAATAGGGGGTGTGTTTGTTTTAAAACAGAGGACATATACAGGGTGTGTATTTTTTTATAACAGGATACAAATAGAGGTGGTATTTCTTTTAAAACAGAGTACACCCAAAGGGTATATATTATTAAAAACAGAGTACAAAGTGAGGGAGAATATTTTTTATAACAGAGTAGAAACAGAGGCTGTGTTTCTTGTACTATAGAGTACAGGCAGAGGGAGTATATTTTTTATAACAGAGTAGAAATTGAGTGTGTGCAATTTTTATAGCAGTGTAGAAAAACGGGGTGTATTGGTTTTTGAGAACAGTACATATGTAGGGTGTATATTTTCAATAACAGAGTACAAATAGAGGTAGTATTTATTTTAAAACCGAGTACAAAGAGAGGTTATGTATTTTTTATAATAGAGTACAAAGTGAGGGCGAATATTTTTTATAGCAGAGAAGAAACAGAGGTTGTGTTTATTGAAACAGAGAGTACAGGTAGAGGGTGTATATTTTTTATGTCAGAGTACAAATTGAGATTGTATAATTTTTATAACAGTGTAGAAGTAGAGGGTGTATTTATTTTAAAACAGAGTACACTTAGAGGGTGTATATTTTTTGTAACAGAGTACAGGTAGAGATATTATTTATATCGAAAGAGAGTACAACTAGAGGGTATATATATTTTAAAACAGAGTACTAAATGTGGATGAATATTTTTTATTACAGAGTAGAAACAGAGGTTGTATTTATTTTAAAACAGAATACAGGTAGAGGGAGTATATTTTTTATAACAGAGTACAAATTGAGTGTGTGTAATATTTATAGCAGTGTAGAAAAAGGGGGTGTACTGGTTTTTAAGAAGAGTACACATTTAGGGGGTATATTTTTAATAACAGAGTACAAATAGAGGTAGTATTTATTTTAAAACCGATTACAAACAGAGGTTATATATTTTTTATAACAGAGTACAAAGTGAGGGTGAATATTTTTTATAGCAGAGTAGAAACAGAGGTTGTGTTTATTGTAAAAGAGAGTACAGGTAGAGGGTGTATATTTTTCATGTCAGAGTACAAATTGAGATTGTATAATTTTTATAACAGTGTAGAAGTAGAGGGTGTATTTATTTTAAAACAGAGTACAAGAAGAGGGTGTATATATTTTGTAACAGAGTACAAGTAGAGATATTATTTATATTGAAAGAGAGCACAACTAGAGGGTATATATTCTAAAACAGAGTACTAAGTGAGGGTGAATATTTTTTATAACATTGTAGAAAGACAGGTTGTGTTTATTGTAAAACAGAGTACAGGTAGAGGGAGTATATATTTTATAACAGAGTACAAATTGAGGGTGTAAAATTTTTATAACAGTGTAGAAATAAGAGGCGTGTTTGTTTTAAAACAGAGTACATGTACAGAGTGTATATTTTTTATAACTGAGTAAAAAGAGAGGTAGTATTTATTTTAAAACAGAGAACAGTCAGAGGGTATATATTTTTTATAACAGAGTACAAAGTGAGATAGAATATTTTTTATAACAGAGTAGAAGCAGAGGTTCTGTTTCTTGTACTACAGAGTACAGGTAGAGGGAGTATATATTTTATAACAGACTACAATTTGAGGGTGTATAATTTTTATAGCAGTGTAGAAAAAAGGGGGTGTATTTGTTTTTAAGTAAACTACATATTTAGGCTGTATATTTTTTATAAAAGAGGACAAATAGAGGTAGTATTTATTTTAAAACCGATTACACACAGAGGGTATATATTTTTTTAACAGAGCAAAATGTGAGGGTGAATAATTTTTATAACAGAGTAGAAACAGAAGTTGTGTTTATTGTAAAACAGAGCACAGGTAGAGGGAGTATATTTTTATGACAGAGTACAAATTGAGATTATATAATTTTTATATCAGTGTAGAAGTAGAGGGTGTATTTATTTTAAAACAGAGTGCATGAAGGGGGGTGTACATTATTTACAACATAGTAAAAATATAGATAATGTTTATTTTAAAAGAGAGTACAAATCGAGGGTATGTATACTTTAAAACAGAGTAATAAATGAGGGTGAATATTTTTTATTATGGTGTAAAAACCGAGGTTGTATTTATTTTAAAACAGAGTACAAGTAGAGGGAGTATATTTTTTATAACAGAGTACAAATTGTGATTGTATAATTTTTACAGCATTGTAGAAACAGGGGGTGTATTTGTTTTAAAACACAGTGCATTTATAGGGTATATATTTTTTATAACACTGTACATATAGAGTTAGCATTTATTTTAAAACAGAGTACACTCAGAGGGTATATATTTTTTATAACAGAGTACAAAATGAGGGTGAATATTTTTTATAATAGAGTAGAAACAGAGTTTGTGTTTAGTGTAAAACAGAGTACAGGAAGAGGGAGTATATTTTCTATAACAGAGTACAACTTGAGGATGTATAATTTTTATAACAGTGCAGAAATACAGTGTGTATTCATTTTAAAACAGAGTACATGTAGAGGGTGCATATTTTTTATGACAGAGAACAAATAGAGATAGTATTTATTTTAAAAGAAAGTACAACTAGAGGGTATATATATTTTAAAGCAGAGTGCTAAATGAGAGTGAATATTTTTTATTATAGAGTAGAAACAGAGGTTGTATTTATGTTAAAACAGAGTTCAGGTAGAGGGAGTATATTTTTTATAACAGAGTACAAACTTAGGGTGTATAATTTTTAGAGCAGTGCAGAAATAGGGAGTGTATATGTTTTAAAACAGAGTACATATATTGGGTGTGTATTTTTTATAACAGAGTACAAAGAGAGGAAGTATTTATTTTAAAACAGAGTACACCCAGAGGGTATATATTTTTTATAACAGAGTAGAAACTGAGGTTGTATTTATTGTAACACAGAATACAGGTAGAGTTAGTATATATTTTATAACAGAGTGCAATTTGAGGGTGTATAATTTTTATAGCAGTGTAGAAATAGGGGGTGTGTTTGTTTTAAAACAGAGGACATATACAGGGTGTGTATTTTTTTATAACAGGATACAAATAGAGGTGGTATTTCTTTTAAAACAGAGTACACCCAAAGGGTATATATTATTAAAAACAGAGTACAAAGTGAGGGAGAATATTTTTTATAACAGAGTAGAAACAGAGGCTGTGTTTCTTGTACTATAGAGTACAGGCAGAGGGAGTATATTTTTTATAACAGAGTAGAAATTGAGTGTGTGCAATTTTTATAGCAGTGTAGAAAAACGGGGTGTATTGGTTTTTGAGAACAGTACATATGTAGGGTGTATATTTTCAATAACAGAGTACAAATAGAGGTAGTATTTATTTTAAAACCGAGTACAAAGAGAGGTTATGTATTTTTTATAATAGAGTACAAAGTGAGGGCGAATATTTTTTATAGCAGAGAAGAAACAGAGGTTGTGTTTATTGAAACAGAGAGTACAGGTAGAGGGTGTATATTTTTTATGTCAGAGTACAAATTGAGATTGTATAATTTTTATAACAGTGTAGAAGTAGAGGGTGTATTTATTTTAAAACAGAGTACACTTAGAGGGTGTATATTTTTTGTAACAGAGTACAGGTAGAGATATTATTTATATCGAAAGAGAGTACAACTAGAGGGGTATATATATTTTAAAACAGAGTACTAAATGTGGGTGAATATTTTTTATTACAGAGTAGAAACAGAGGTTGTATTTATTTTAAAACAGAATACAGGTAGAGGGAGTATGTTTTTTATAACAGAGTACAAATTGAGGGTGTATAATTTTTATAGCAATGTAGAAATAGCGGGTGTATTTGTTTTAAAGCAGAGTACATGTATATTGTGTATATTTTTTATAACAGAGTACAAATAGAGGTAGTATTTATTTTGAAACAGAGTACACCCAGAGGGTATATATTTTTTAAAACAGAGAACAAAGTGAGAGTGAATATTATTCATAACAGGGTAGAAAATGGTTGTATTTTTTGAAAAACAGTGCAAACGTTGAGGGATTATATTTTTATAACAGTAAAAGTTGAGATTGTATAATTTTTATACCAGGGTAGAAATAGAGGCTGTATTTGTTTTAAAACAGAGTATACGTATAGGGTGTATATTTTTTATAACAGAGTACAAATAGAGGTAGCATTTATTTTAAAACAGAGTACACACAGAGGGTATATATTTCTTATACTAGAGTAGAAAGTGAGTTTGAATATTTTTTATAACAGGGTAGAAAGACAAGTTTTGTTTATTGTAAAACAGAGTGAGAATATTTTCTATAGCAGAGTACAAATTGAGGATGTATAATTTTTATAATAGTTCAGAAATAGAGTGTGTATTTATTTTAAAACAGAGTATATGTAGTGCCTGTAGATTTTTTATAACACTGTACAATTATAGATAGTATTTATTTTAAAAGAGAGTACAACTAGAGGGTATTTATATTTTAAAACAGAGTACTAAATGAGTTTGAATATTTTTTATTACAGAGTATAATCAGAGGTTCTATTAATTTCAATTCTGAGTACAGGTAGAGGGAGTATATTTTTATAACAGAGTACGAATTTGGGGTGTAAAATTTTTATAACCGTGCAGAAATAAGGGGTGTATTTGTTTTAAAACAGAGTACATATATTTTGTTCATATATTTTATAACAGAGTACAAATAGAAGTAGTATTTATTTTAAAACAGAGTACACACAGGGGGTATATATTATTTAAAACAGAGTACAATGTGAGGGAGAATATTTTTATAACAGAGTAGAAACAGATGTTGAGTTTATTTTTAAACAGAGTACAGATTGAGGGAGTATATTTTTTATAAGAGAGTACAAATTGAGGGTGTAAAGTTTTTATAGCAGTGTAGAGATAGGGGTGTATTTGTTTTAAAACAGAATACATGTATAGGGTGTATATTTTTTATAACAGAGTACAAGTAGAGGTAGTATTTATTTTAAAACAGAGCACACACAGAGGTTATATATTTTTATAACAGAGTTCAAAGTGAGGGTGAATATTATTTGTAACAGAGGAGAAAGAGAGGTTGTTTTTATTGTAAAACAGAGCACAGGAAGAGGGAGTATATTTTTATGACAGAGTACAAATTGAGATTGTATAATTTTTATAACAGTGTAGAAATAGAGGGGTGTATTTATTTTAAACAGAGTACATGTAGAGGGTGTATATTTTTTATAACAGAGTGCAAATGGTTTTTAGTATTTATTTAAAAACAGGGTACACCCAGAGGGTTTATATTTTTTAAAACAGAGTACAAAGTGATTGTGAATATTTTTATAACAGCGTAGAAATAGAGGTTGTGTTTATTGTAAAACAGAGTACAGGTAGAGGGAGTATATTTTTTATAACAGAGTACAAATAGAGGTAGTATTTATTTTAAAAGAGAGCACAACTAGAGGGTATATACATTTTAAAACAGAGTAAAAATTTAGGGTGAATATTTTTTTATTACAGAGCAGAAACAGAGGTTGTATTTATTTTAAAACTGATTATAGGAAGAGGGAATACATTTTTTATAACAGAGTACAAATTGAGGGTGTAAGATTTTTATAGCAGTGAAGAAATAGGTGGTGTATTTGTTTTAAAACCTTGCACATATATAGGGTGTATATATATATATATATATATATTTTTTTTTTTGGATGACCATAATTTTTAATGCGTTCTCATACATCCACTTGGTCAGACTACAATTTGACCAAAGGACAATTATACATATACATGAATTTCTGCTATATGAAAGAAGCAGTCTATTGCTCAAAAAATCTGTACAAGAGGCAGTGTAGGTCATTAACCCAACTTGTTTTTTAATCTTAATTGTTTTTGTTTTTGTCTATATTGTTTTGTTATCTATTCTTTTTTTTATTGCATTTTAGGTTTGGGGGTACATGTGAAGAACATGGAAGATTGTTGCATAGGTACACACATGGCAGTGTGATTTGCTGCCTTCCTCCCCCATCACCTATATCTGGCATTTCTCCCCCATGCTATCCCTCCCCAACTCCCCCACCCCCCACTATCCCTCCCGTTTGTCCCCCCGACAGACCCCAGTGTGTGATACTCCCCTCCCTGTGTCCATGTGTGTATGGTGTATATTTTTTATAACAGAGTACAATTAGGGATAGTATTTATATGAAAAGAGAGTACAACTAGAGGGCATACATATTTTAAAACAGCGTACAAAATGAGGGAGAATATTTTTTATTATAGAGTAGAAACAGAGGTTGTATTTATTTTAAAACAGTACAGGTATACGAGAGTATATTTTTTATAACAGTTCAAATTGAGGATGTAAAATTTTAATAGCAGTGTGAAAATTGGGGATGTATTTATTTTAAAACAGAGTACAACTAGAGGGTATATATATTTTAAAACAGAGTAATAAAAGAGAGTGAATATTTTTTATAACAGAGTAGACATAGAGGTTGTATTTATTTTAAAACAGAGTACAGGTAGAGGGAGTATATTTATTATAACAGAGTACAAATTGAGGGTGTAAAATTTTATAGCAGTGTAGAAATAGGGGGTGTATTTGTTTTAAGACAGAGTACATGTATAGGGTGTATATTTTTTATAACAGAGTACAAATAAAGGTAGTATTTATTTTAAAACAGAGTACACACAGAGGGTATATGTTTTTTATAACAGAGTAGAATGTGACGGTGAATATTTTTTATAACATAGTAGAAAGAGAGGTTGTGTTTATTGAAAAATTGAGTACAGGTAGAGGGAGAATATTTTCTATAACAGAGTCCAAATTGAGGGTGTAAAATTTTTATAGCTGTGTAGAAATGGGGTGTATTTATTTTAAAACAGAGTACAGGTAGAGGGAGTATATTTTTTTTAACAGAGTACAAATTGAGGGTGTATAATTTTATAACAGTGTTGAAATAGAGGGGTGTATTTATTTTAAAACAGACTGCATGTAGAGGGTTTACATATTTTGTAACACAGTAAATATAGAGATGGTATTTATTTTAAAATAATACAACCAGAGGGTGTATATATTTTAAAACAGAGTACTAAATGAGGGTGAATATTTTTTATTACACACTAGAAACAGAGGTTGTATTCATTTTAAAACAGAGTACAGGTAGAGGGAGTATATTTTTTATAACAGGGTAAATATTGTGGGTGTAAAATTTTTATAGCAGTGTAGAAATAAGGGGTGTATTGGTTTTAAAACAGAGTATATGCATAGGGTGTATATTTTTTATAACAGAGTACAAATAGAGATAGTATCTATTCAAAAGCAGAGTACACCCAGAGGGTAAATATTTTGTATAACAGAGTAAAAAATGAGAGTGAATATTTTTTATAACAGAGCAGAAACAGAGGTTGAGTTTATTGTAAAACAGAGTACAGGTAGCGGGAGATTATTTTTTATAACAGAGTACAAATTGAGGGTGTAGAATTTTTATAACAGTGTAGAAATAGGGGTTAATATTTCTTTTATAACAGAGTACATATATTGGGTGTATATTTTTTATAACAGAGTAAAAATATAGGTAGTATTTATTTTAAAACAGAGTACACACAGAGGATATATATTTTTTATAACCGAGTACAAAGTGAAGGTTAATATTTTTTATGACAGAGTAGAAACAGAGGTTGTGTCCATTGTAAAACAGGGTTCTGGTAGATGGAGTATATGTTTTATAACAGAGTACAAATTAAAGGTGTATAATTTTTATAACCATGAAGAAATAGAGGGTGTATTTATTTTAAAACAGAGTACAGGTAGAGGGAGTATATTTTTATAGCAGAGTACAAATTGTGGGTGTATAATTTTTATAGCAGTGTAGAAATTCTTTGTGTATTATTTTTTAAGCAGGGTACATATTTAGATTGTATATTTTTTTAACAGAGTACAAATAGTGTTAGTATTTATTTTAAAACAGAGTACACCCAGAGGGTATATATTTTTTATAACAGAGTACAAATTGAGGGTGAATATTTTTTATAACAGAGTAGAAACAGAGGTTGTGTTTAATGTAAAACACACTATAGGTAGAGGGATTATATTTTCTATAACAGAGTACAAATTGAGGGTGAGTAATTTTTATAACAGGGTAGAAATAGAGGGAGGATTTATTTTTAAACAGAGTATATGTAGAGGGTGTATGTTTTTTGTAACTGAGTACAAATAGAGAGAGTATTTATTTTAAAAGAGCACAACTAGAGGGTATATGTATTTCAAAATAAAGTACTAAATGAGGGTGAATATTTTTTATTACACAGTAGAAACAGATGTTTTATTTATTTTAAAACAGAGTACAGGTAGAGGGAGTATATTTTTTATAACAGCGTACAAATTGAGGGTGTATAATTTTATACCAGTGTAGAAATAGGGGGTGTATTTTTTTTAAAACAGAGTACAAATATTTTGTGTATATTTCTTATAACAGAGTAAAAATAGAGGTAGTATTTATTTTAAAACAGAGTACAACCAGAGGGTATATATATTTTATAACAGAGTACAAAGTGATGGTGAATATTTTTTATAACAGGGTAGAAACAGAGGTTGTGTTTATTGTGAAACAGAGTACAGGTAGAGGGATTATATTTTTAGAAGAGAGAACAAATTGAGGGTGATAAATTTTATAACAGTGTAGAAATAGAGGGTTTATTTATTTTAAAACAGAGAACATGTAGAGGGTGTATATTTTTTATACTAGAGTTCAAATAGAGATAGTATTTATTTTAAAAGGGAGTACAACTAGAGGGTATATATATTTTAAAACAGCGTACTAAATGAGGGTGAATATTTTTTATTACAGAGTAGAAACAGAGGTTGTATTTAAATTAAAACAGAGAACAGATAGAGGGAGTATATTTTTATAACAGAGTGCAAATTGAGGGTGTATGATTTTTATAGCAATGTAGAAATAACGGGTGTATTTGTATTGAAACTGTGTACATGTATAGTGTGTATATTTTATATAACAGAGTACAAATAGAGGTAGTATTTATTTAAAAACAGACTACACACCGAGGGTATATATTTTTTATAACAGAGTAGAAACAGAGGTTGTTTTTCTAGTAATACAGAGGACAGGTAGAGGGAGTATATTTTATATAACAGAGTAAAAATTGAGGGTGCATACTTTTTATAACAGTGTAGAAATAGAGGGTGTATTTATTTTAAAACAGAGTACAGGTAGAGGGTGTATATGTTTTATAACAGAGTACAAATTGATATAGTATTTACTTCAAAAGAGAGTATAACTAGAGGTTACATATATTTTAAAACAGAATACTAAATGAGGGTGAATATTTTTATTACAGACTAGAAACATAGGTTTATTTGTATTAAAACAGAGTAAAGGTAGAGGGAGTATATATTTTATAACAGAGTACAAATTGAGGATGTATAATTTTTATAGCTGTGTAGAAAGAGGGGGTGTATTTGTTTTAAAACACAGGACATATATAGGGTGCATATTTTTTATAACGAAATACAAATAGAGGTAGTATTTATTTTAAACCAGAGTACACCCAGAGGGTATACATTATTTAAAACAGAGTAGAAAGTGAGGGAGAATATATTTATAACAGAGTAGAAACAGACGGTGTGTTTATTTAAAAAACAGAGTACAGGTTGAGGGAGAATATTTCTTATAACAGAGTAAAAATTAAGGGTGTAAAATTTTATAGCAGTGTAGAAATAGGGGGTGTATATGTTTTGAAACAGAGTACATGTATAGGGTGTATATTATTTATAACAGAGCACAAAGAGAGGTAATATTTAATATAAATCCGAGGACACACAGAGGTTATATAGAGGTTATATATTTTTTATAACAGAGTACAAACTGAGGGTGAATATTTTTTGTAACAGTGTAGAAACAGAGGCTCTGTTTATTGTAAAACAGAGCACATGTAGAGGGAGAATATTTTTTATGACACAGTACAAATTGACATTGAACAACTTATATAACAGATTAGAAATAGAGGGTGCATTTATTTTAAAACACAGTGCATGCAGAGGGTGTATATCATTTGTAACAGAGAAAAAATAGAGATTATATTTATTTTAAAAGAGAGTACAACTAGAGTGTATATATAATTTAAAACAGAGTACTAAATGAGGGTGAATATTTTTTATTACAGAGAAGAAAATTAGGTTGTATTTATTTTAAAACAGAGTACAGGTAGAGGGAGTATATTTTTTATAACAGAGTACAAATTGAGGTTGTAAAATTTTTTTAGCCAAGTAGAAATAGGGTTTGTATTTGTTTTAAAACAGAGTACAAGTAGAGGGAGAATATTTTTTATAACAGACCACAAATTGAGGGTGTATAATTTTATTACAGAGTAGAAACAGAGGTTTTATTTATTTTAAAACAGAGTACAGGTAGAGGGAGTATATTTTTTATAACAGAGTATAAATTAGGGGTGTATAATTTTTATAGCCTTGGGGAAATAGCGGGTGTATTTGTTTTAAAACAGAGTACATTTAGAGGGTGTATATTTTTATAACACACTACAAATAGAGGGTGTATATTTTAAAACAGAGTCCTAAATGAGGGTGAATATTTTTTATTACAGGGTAGAAACAGATGTTGTATTTATTGTAAAACAGAGTACATGTAGAGGGAGTATATTTTTAATAACAGAGTACAAATTGAGGGTGTATAATTTTTATAACAGTGTAGAAATAGAGGTTGTATTTATTTTAAAACAGAGTATATATAGAGGGTGTATAATTTTTATAACAGAGTACAAATAGAGATAGTATTTATTTCAAAAGAGAGTATATCTATAGGGTATATATATTTTAAAACAGAGTACTAAACGAGGGTGAATATTTTTTATTACAGAGCAGAAACAGAGGTTGTATTTATTTCAAAACAGAGTACAGGTAGAGGGGAGTATATTTTTTATAACAGAGTACAAATTGGGGGTGTATAATTTTTATAGAAGTGTAGAATGAGGGGGGTGTATTTGTTTTAAAAGAGAGTACATGTATTGGTGTATATTTTGTATAACAGAGTAAAAATAGGGATAGTATTTATTTAAAAAGAGAGTACAACTTGAGGGCATATATATTTTAAATCAGAGTGCTAAATGAGGGTGAATATTTTTTATTACAGAGTAGAAACAGAGGTTGTATTTATTGTAAAACAGAGTACATGTAAATGGAGTATATTTTTTATAACAGAGCACAAATAGAGGGTGCAAAATTTTTATAGCAGTGTAGAAATGGGGGTGTATTTGTTTTTGGACAGAGTACCTGTATAGGGTGTATATTTGTTATAACAGAGTACCAATAGAGAAACTATCTATTTTAAAAGAGATTACATATAGAGGGTATATATATTATAAAACAGAGTACTAAATCAGGGTGAATATTTTTTAATACCGATTAGAAACAGAGGTTGTATTTATTTTAAAATAGAGTACATGTAGAGTTAGTATATTTTTTATAACAGAGTACAAATTGAGGGTGTATAATTTTTATACAAGTGAGGAATTAGGGTATCTATTTGTTTTAAAACAGAGTACATGCACAGGGTGTATATTTTTTATAACACAGTATCAATAGAGGTAGAATTTATTTTAAAGCAGAGTACATACAGATTGTATATTTTTTTATAACAGAGTTCAAAATGAGGGTGAATATTTTTTATATCAGAGTAGAAAAAGAGGTTGTGTTTATTACAAAACAGAGTACAGATAGAGGGAGTATATTTTTTATGACAGAGTACAAATTGAGGGTACATTTTTTATAAAACATAGTACAACCAGAGGGTATATATTTTTTATTTTATTTTTTATTTATTTATATATATATATATATATATTTTTTTTATTGCATTTTAGGTTTGGGGGTACATGTGAAGAACATGGAAGATTGTTGCATAGGTACACACATGGCAGTGTGATTTGCTGCCTTCCACCCCATCACCTATATCTGGCATTTCTCCCCATGCTATCCCTCCCCCAACTCCCCACCCCCCCACTATCCCTCCCCTTTTTTCCCCCGACAGACCCCAATGTGTGATATAACAGAGTACAAAGTTAGGGTGAATGTTTTTTATTACAGAGTAGAAAGAGAGGTTTTGCTTACTGTAAAACTGTGTACAGGTAGAGGGAGTATATTTTTTTTAACGGAGTACAAATTGAGATTTTTTAATTTTTATAACAGTGTAGAAATAGAGGGTGTATTTATTTTAAAACAGGGTATATGTAGAGGGTGTATATTTTTCATAACACTGTAAAAATAGAGTTAGTATTTATTTCTAAAGAGAGTACAACTAGAGGGTATATATATTTTAAAACAGAGTACTAAATGAGGGTAAATATTTTTTATTACAGAGTAGAAACAGAGGTTGTATTTATTTTAAAACAGAGTACACGAAGAGGGAGTATATTTTTTTAAGAGAGTACAAATTGCGGGTGTATAATTTTTATAGCAGTGAAGAAATAGGGGGTGTATTGGTTTTAAAGCAGAATACATATTTTTTGTGTATATCTTTTGTAACTGAGTAAAAATAGAGATAGCATTTGTTTAAAAGGGGGTAAAACTAGAGGGTATATATATTTTAAAACACAGTATTAAATGATGTTGAATAATTTTATAACAGAGCAGAAACAGAGATTGTATTTATTTTAAAACAGAGTACACGAAGAGGGAGTATATTTTCAATAACAGAGTACAAATTGAGGGTGTATAATTTTTATAGCAGTGTAGAAACAGGCAGTGTATTTGTTTTAAAACAGAATCTATATATTTTGTGTATATTTTTTATAACAGAGTACAAATAGAGGTAGTATTTATTTTAAAACCCAGTACACCCAGAGGGTATATATTTTTTATAACAGAGTACAAAGTGAGTGTGAATAATTTTATAACAGAGTAAAAGCAGAGGTTGTGTTTACTGTAAAACAGAGTAAAGGGAAAGGGAGTATATTTTTTATAAGAGAGAACAAATTGAGGGCGTATAAATTTTATAACAGTGAAGAAATAGAGGGTTTATTTATTTTAAAACAGAGTACGGGAAGAGGGAGAATATTTTTTATAAAACAGTACAAATTGAGGGTGTAAAATTTTTATAGCAGTGTAGAAATAGGGGTGCATTGTTTTAAAGCAGAGTACAAGTTGAGGGTGTATATTTTTTATAACAGAGTACAATTAGAGGTAGTATTTATTTTAAATGAGAGTACACCCAGAGGTTATATATTTTCAATAACAAAGTACAAAATGAGGGTGAATATTTTTATTACAGGGTGGAAACAGAGTTTGTGTTCATTATAAAACAGAGTACAGGTAGAGGGAGTATATTTTTTATAAACGAGAACAAATTTCGGGTCTATAAATTTTATAACAGTGTAGAAATAGAGGGTGTATTTATTTCAAAACAGAGTACATGTAGAAGGTGTATATTTCTTGTAACTGAGTACAAATAGAGATAATATTTATTTTCAAAGAGAGTACATCTAGAGGGTATATATATTTTAAAACAGAGTACAAAATGAGGGTGAATATTTTTTAATACAGAGTAGAAACAGAGGTTGTACTTATTTTAAAACAGAGTACAGGTAGGGGGAGTATATTTTTATAACAGAGTACAAATAGAGGTAGTATTTATTTTAAAACTGAGAATACCCAGAGGGTATATATTTTTTATAACAGAGTACAAAATGAGGGTGAATATTTTTTATAACAGAGCAGAAACAGAGGTTGTGTTTCTTGTGATACAGAGTACAGGTTGAGGGAGTATATTTTATATAACAGAGTACAAATTCAGGGTGTATAATTTTTATACAATTGTAGAAATTCGGTTTGTATTTGTTTTAAAACAGAGTACACGTATAGGGTGTATATTTTTTATAGCAGAGTACAAATAGAGATAGTATTTATATTGAAAAACAGTACAACAAGAGGGTATATATATTTTAAAACAGAGTACTAAATGAGGGTGAATATTTTTTATTACAGAGCAGAAACAGAGGTTGTATTTATTTTAGAACAGTGTAAAGGGAGAGGGATTATATTTTTTATAACAGAGAACAAATTGAGGGCGTATAAATTTTATAACACTGAAGAAATAGAGGGTGTATTTATTTTAAAACAGAGTGCATGTAGAGGGTGTATATTTTTATAACAGAGTACAAAAAGTGGTAGTATTTATTTTAAAAGAGAGTACAACTAGAGGGTATATATATTTAGAAACAGAGTACTAAATGAGGGTGAATACTTTTTATAACAGAGTAGAAACAGAGGTTGTGTTTATTTTAAAACAAAGTACAGGTAGAGGGAGTATATTTTTTATAATAGAGTACAAAAGTGGGGTGTAAAATCTTTGTAGCAGTGTAGAAATATGAGGTTTATTTGTATTAAAACAGAGTACATGTATGAGGTGTATATTTTTTATAACAGAGTACAAATAGAGGGAGCATTTATTTTAAAACCTTGTACACCCACAGGGTATATATTTTTATAAAAGAATAAAAAATGAGAATGTATATTTTTATGACAGAGTAGAAACAGAACTTGTGTTTATTGTGAAACAGAGTACAGGTAGAGGGAGTATATTTTTTATTACAGAGTACAAGTTGATGGTGTATAATTTTTATAACAGTGTAGAAATAGAGGATGCATTTATTTTAAAACAGAGTACATGTAGCGGGTGTATATTTTTTATAACAGAGTACAAACAGCGATAGTATTTATTTAAAAAGAGAGTACAACTAGAGAGTATACATATTTTAAAACAGAGTACTAAATGAGGGTGAATACTTTTTATTACAGAGTAAAAACAGAGGTTGTATTCAAATTAAAACAGAGTGGAAGTAGAGGGAGTATATTTTTTATAACAGTACAAATTGAGGGTGTATAATTTTTATAACAGTGTAGAAATAGAGATTGTATTTATTTTAAAATAGAGTACAGGTAGACGGAGAATATTTTTTATAACAGAGTCCAAATTGAGGGTGTAAAATTTTTATAGCAGTGTAGAAATAGGTGTGTAATTGTTTAAAAATAGAGTACATGTAGTGGGTGTATATATTTTATAACAGAGTACAAATAGTGGTAGTATTTATCTAAAAAAAGTGCACACCAGGGGCTTTATATTTTTCATAACAGAATTCAACGTGAGGGTGGATATTTTTTATAACACAGTAGAAACCTAGGTTGTGTTTATTGTAAAAGAGAGTACAGGTAGAGGGATTATATTTTTATAACAGAGTAAAAATTGAGCTTATATAATTTTTATAACTGTGTAGAAATAGAGCGAGTATTTATTTTAAAACAAAGTACATGTAGAGGGTGTATATTTTTTATAACAGAGTACAAATTGAGGGTGTATAATTTTTATAACAGTTTAGAAATTGAGGGTGTATTTATTTTAAAACAGAGTACATGTAGAGGGTGTATATTTTTTATAACAGAGTACAAATTGAGGGTGTATAATTTTTATCACAGTGTAGAAATAGAGGGTGTATTTATTTTAAAACAGAGTACATGTAGAGGGTGTATATTTTTTATAACAGAGTACAAATTGAGGGTTTATAATTTTTATAACAGTGTAGAAATAGAGGGTCTATTTATTTTAAAACAGAATACAACTAGAGGCGTATATGTTTTATAAGAGAATAGAAATTTAGAGTGTATATTCTTTTAAACAGGGTACATGTAGAGGGTTTATATGTTTTCTAGCAGAGAAAAATTGATGGTGTATATATTTTGTAATAGTGTAGAAATTGATGGTGTATTTATTTTGAAACAGAGTACATTTAGATGGTGTATATTTTTTATAACTGTACAAATTGAGGGTGTATATTTTTTATAACAGTAAAAATGGATGGTGTATTTATTTTAAAACAGAATACATGTAGAGGGTGTATGTTTTTTATAACAGTGTGAAAATTGAGGGTGTATATTTTTTACAACAGAGTACATGTGTAGGGTGTATATTTTTTATAACAGAGTAAAATTTGAGGGTGTATATTTTTTGTAACAGATTAGAAATAAAGGGTGCATTTATTTTAAAACAGAGTTCAAGTAGAGGGAGTATATTTTTTATGACAGAATACAAATTGAGCGTGTATATATTCCATAGCAGTCTATTGTGTAAGTGTGTGTTTATTTTGTATAAAAGAGTAAAAATACAGGCTGTATATATTTTTTAAAAGAGTACAAATTGAGGGTGTATATATTTTATAAGGGAGTAGAAAAAGATGGTGCATTTGTTTTAAACACAATACATGTAGAGGGTGTATGTTTTCTGTAACACTGTGCAAATTGAGGGTGTATGTTTTTGATAACAAAGTAGAAATAGAAGGTGAATTTATTTTAAATCAGTGTACGTGTAAATGGTGTATATTTTGTATAACACTATAAAAATTGAGGGTGTATATTTTTATAACAGAGTAAATATTGAGGGTGTATATTTTTCAAAACAGTATATGTGGAGAGTGTATACATTTTATAACAGACTAGAAACGGATGGTGTATTTATTTTAAAAAAGAGTACTTGCAGGGGGTGTATATTATTTATACCACAGTAAAATTGAGGGTGTGTATTTTTTATAGAAGAGTAGAAATCGAGTCTGTATTTATTTTTAAAAAAGAGTACATGTAGAGGGTGTATATTTTTTATAACAGAGTAAAAATCGAGGGTGCATATTTTTTAGAACAGAGTACATGTGGTGGGTGTATATTTTATAGAACAGAGTAGATACAGATTTTGTATTTATTTAAAAACAGAATACATGCTGAAGCAGTATATATTTTATAACAAAGCAAACCTTGAGCGTGTATATTTTTATAACATATTAGAAACAGAGGAAGTATTTATTTTAAAACAGAGTACACGTAGAGGGTGTATATATTTTATAGCAGAGTAAAAATTGAAGGTTTATATTTTTATAACAGAGTAGAAATAGAGGGTGTATTTATTTTAAAACGGAGTACATGTAGAGGTGTATATTATTTATAAGAGAATAGAAATTGATGGTGTATATATATATTTTTTTTTCCTTGAAAACAAATAAAACTTTATTTATTTATTTATTTATTTATTTATTTTTTTGACTTTTTTTTATTGCATTTTAGGTTTGGGGGTACATGTGAAGAACATGGAAGATTGTTGCATAGGTACACACATGGCAGTGTGATTTGCTGCCTTCCTCCCCCATCACCTATATCTGGCATTTCTCCCCATGCTATCCCTCCCCAACTCCCCACTCCCCACTATCCCTCCCCTTTTCCCCCCGACAGACCCCAGTGTGTGATACTCCCCCTCCCTGTGTCCATGTGTTCCCATTGTTCAACACCCGCCTATGAGTGAGAACATGTGGTGTTTGATTTTCTGTTCTTGTGTCAGTTTGCTGAGAATGATGGTTTCCAGGTTCATCCATGTCCCTACAAAGGACACGAACTCATCATTTTTGATGGCTGCATAATATTCCATGGTGTATATGTGCCACATTTTCCCTGTCCAGTCTATCATCAATGGGCATTTGGGTTGGTTCCAGGTCTTTGCGACGCAACTCAACACATCTACAACCACCTGATCTTTGACAAACCTGACAAAAACAAACAATGTAGAAGCGAGTCCCTGTTTAATAAATGGTGTTGGGAAAACTGGCTAGTCATGTGCAGAAAGCAGAAGCTGGACCCCTTCCTGACACCTTACACTAAAATTAACTCCAGATGGATTAAAGACTTAAACATAAGACCTAACACCATAAAAACCCTAGAAGAAAATCTAGGCAAAACCATTCAGGACATAGGCGTAGGCAAGGACTTCATGACCAAAACACCAAAAGCAGTGGCAACAAAAGCCAAAATAGACAAATGGGACCTAATCAAACTCCATAGTTTCTGCACAGTAAAAGAAACAGTAATTAGAGTGAATTGGCAGCCAACAGAATGGGAAAAAATTTTTGCAGTCTACCCATCTGACAAAGGGCTGATAACCAGAATCTACAAAGAACTGAAACACATTTACAAGAAAAAAACAAACAAGCCCATTCAAAAGTGGACGGTGTATATTTTTTTTAAACAGAGTACATGTACAGGGTGTATATTTTTAATAACAGAGTAGAAACTGAGGGTGTATATTTTTTATAACATTGTAGAAATCAATGGTGTAATTATTTAATACCTAGCACATGTAGGGAGTGTATATATTTTATAACAGAGTAAAATTTGTGGTGTATATTTTTTTATAACAGTGTAGAATTTCATGGTGTATTTATTTTGAAACAGAGCACATGTAGAGGGTTTATGTTTATTATAACAGAGTACAAATTGAGGGTGTATATTTTTTATAACAGTGTAGAAATAGATGCTGTATTTATTTTGAAACAGAGTACATGTAGATGGAGTATATTTTTCATTACAGAGTACATATTGAGGGAATATATTTTTATAACAGTGTAGAAATAGAGGGTGTATTTATGTTAAAACAGAGTACATATAGATGGTGTATATTTTTTATAACTGTACAAATTGAGGGTGTATAATGTTTATAACAGAGCACATGTGTAGGGTATATATTTTTTATAACATAGAAAATATTGTGGGTGTATATTTTTTCTAACAGAGTAGAAATAGAGGGTGCATTTATTTTAAAACAGAGTACAAGTCGAGGGAGTATATTTTTATAACAGAGTACAAATTGATTGTGTATATATTCTATAACAGTCTATTGTGTAAGTGTGGGTTTATTTTGTATAAAAGAGTAAAAATACAGGCTGTATAATTTTATAAAAGAGTACAAATTGAGGGTGTATATATTTTATAAGAGACTAGAAAATGATGGTGTATTTATTTTAAACAGTGTACATGTAGAGGATGTATATTTTCTGTAACACTGTGCAAATTGATGTTGTATGTTTTTTATAACAGAGAAGAAATAGAAGGCGAATTTATTTTCAATCAGTGTACATGTAAAGGGTGTATATTATATATAACACTATAAAAATTAGAGGTGTATAATTTTTATAACAGAGTAAATACTGAGGGTGTATATTTTTTAAAAGAATATATGTGGAGGGTTTATACATTTTATAACAGACTAGAAATAGATGGTGCATTTATTTTAAAACAGAGTACATGAAGTGGGTGTATATTTTTCATACCACAGTAAAATTGAGGGTGTATATTTTTTATAACAGAGTACAAAACGAGGGTGTATATTTTTAGAACAGAGTACATGTGTTGAGTGTACATTTTCTAGAACAGAATAGATATAGATTTTGTATATATTTAAAAACAGAATACATGCAGATGGGTTATGTAGTTTATAAGAAAGTAAACCTTGAGCATGTATATTTTTTGTAATATAGTAGAACCAGAGGTAGTATTTATTTTAAAACAGAGTACACGTAGAGGATGACTATTTTATAGCAGAGTAAAAATTGAAGGTTTATATTTTTTATAGCAGAGTAAAAATAGAGGGTGCATTTATTTTAAAACGGAGTACATGTAGGGGTGTATATTTTTTATAAGAGAATAGAAATTGAGGGTGTATATTTTTTTAAACAGAGTACATGTAGAGGGTGTACATTTTTTATAACAGAGTACAAATTGAGGGTGTATATTTTTTATAACATTCTAGAAATCAATGGTGTAATTATTTAAAACCTAGCACATGTAGAGGTTTTATATTTATTATAACAGTGTAAAAATTGACGGTGTATATTTTTTATAACAGAGTAGAAACAGAGGGTGTATTTATTTTAAAACAGAGTACATGTAGAGGGAGCATATTTCTTATAACAGAGTACAAAATTTGAGTGTGTATAATTTTTATAACAGTGTAGAAATAGAGGTTGTATTTAATTTCAAAAAGAGCACATGTACAGATTGTATATTTTTCATAACACTGTACAATTTGAGGTTGTATATTTTTTATCACAGAGTAGAAATGGATGGTGTATTTATTGTAAAACACTGTACATGTAGAGGGTTTATATTTTGTAAAACACTGTACAAATTGAGGGTGTATATTTTTTATAATAGAGTAGAAATTGAGGTTGTATTTATTTTAAAACAAAGTACATGTTGAGGGTGTATACATTTTATATCAGAGTAAAAATTGAGGGTGTATATTTTTTATAACAGAGTAGAAATAAAAGGTGTATTTATATTAAAACAGTGCATGTAGAAGGTGTATAATTTTTATAACAGAGTACAATTTGAAGGTGTATATTTTTTATAACAGAATAGAATTACAGGTTGTATTAAATTTAAAAAGAGTACATATTTAGGGTGTATAATTTTTATAACAGAATACATGTGGATGGTGTATACATATTATAACAGAGTAGAAATGGAGTATTTATTTTGAAACAGAGTATATGCAGAGGGTGTATATTTTATATAACAGAGTACAAATTGATTGTGTATATTATTTAAAACAGAGTACATATGGAGGGTGTATATTTTTATACCAGAGTAGATATAGATGGTGTATTTATTTTAAAACAGAACATGCAGGGGGTGTATATTTTTATAACACAGTAAAAATTGAGTGTGTATATATTTTATGAGAGAGTAGAAATAGAGGGTGTATTTATTTTAAAACAGAGTACATTCAGAGGGTGTATATTTTTATAACACACTAAAACTGAAGGCGTATATTTTTTTATAACACAGTAGAAATAGAGGGTGTATTAATTTTAAAATGGAGTGCATGCAGAGTGTGTATATTTTTCATAACACAGCACAAATTAAGGGTGTATATTTTTAATAACAGAGTAGAAATAGAGGGTGTAGCTATTTGAAAACGGAGTACATTTAGAGGGTGTATATTTTTTATACCAGAGTACACATTGAGTGTGTATATTTTTTAAAACAGAGTACATGTGGAAGGTGTATATATTTTAGAACGTAGTACATGTGGAGGGTGTGTATGTTTTATAACGGAGTAGATATAGATGGTGTATTTATTTTAAAAGAGAGTACATGCATAGGGTGTATATATTTTATAACACAGTACAAGTTGAGGGTGTATATATTTTATAACAGTGTAGAAATAGAGAGTGTAGTCATTTAAAAACAGAGTACAGGTAGAGCGTGTATATTTTTTATAACAGAGTAAATTTAAGGAATTTTATTCGTAACAGAGTAGATATAGATGGTGTATTTATTTTAAAACAGATTACATGTAAAGGGTATAATTTTTATAATAGAGTACAATTTGAGGGTATATATTTTTATAACAGAGTGGAATTAGAGGCTGTATTAAATTTAAAAAGAGTACATATTTAGGGTGTATATTTTTTATAAGAGAGTACAAATGAGGTTGTATATATTTTAAAACAGAGTAGAACTAGAGGGTGGTTTTATATTAAAACAGAGTATATGTAGAGGGTGTATATTTTTTGTAACAGAGTACAAACTGATTGTCTATATTATTTGAAACAGAGTACATATGGAGGGTGTATATTTTTTATATCAGATTAGAAAGAGTGGGTGTATTTATTTTTAAACAGAGTACATGCAAAGGGAGGATATTTTTAAAAACAGTGTACAAATTGAAGGTTAGAATTTTTTTATAACAGAGTAGAAATAGAAGGTGTATTTATTTTAAAACAGAGTACATGTAGAGGGTGTATAAGTTTTAGAGTAGAAAAAGATGGTGTAATTATTTTAAATCAGAGTACATGTAGAGTGTGTATATATTTTATAACACAGTAGAAATAGAGGGTGTATTTATTCTAAAACAGAGTACATTTTGAGGGTGTATATTTTTAATAACACAATATACACTGAGGATGTATAATTTTTTAAACAGAGTACATGATGAGGGTGTATTTTTTTTTAACAGAGTAGAAATAGATGGTGTATTTATTTTATAACAGAGTATATGCAGAGTTTGTATATTTTTATTAACAGTGCAAATTGAGGGTGTATGTTTTTTATAACAGTAGAAATAGAGGGTTTATTTATTTTAAAACTGAGTACATTTAGAGGGTGTATATTTTTTATAATAGAGTAGAAATAGAGGGTGTATATTTTTTAAAACACAGTACATGTTGAGGGTGTATATATTTTATAACAGAGTAGAAATAGATGGTGTAATTTTTAAAAGCAGATTACATGTAGAGGGTGTACATTTTTTATAACACTGTAAAATTTGAGTGTGTTTTTTTAATAACAGTAGAAATAGAAGGTGTATTCATTTTAAAACAGAGCACATATAGAGGTTGTATAGTGTTTATAACAGAGTACGAATTCAAGGTGTAAATTTAAAAGGGAGAACATGTGGAGGGTGTATATTTTTTATAACAGAGTAGAAATAGTGGGTGTAGTTAATTAAAACCAGAGTACATGCAGAGGGTTTATAGTTTTATAACAGAGTACAAATTGAGGATGTATTTTATTTAAAACAGAGAATATGTGGTGAGTGTATAATATTTTAACAGTTTAGAAATAAATGGTGTATTTATTTTAAAACAGAGTACATGCAGAATTTTATATTTTTTATAACCGTACAATTTGAGGGTGTACATTTTTTATAACAGAGTAGAAATAGAGGGTGTATTTATTTTAAAACACAGTACATGTGGAGGATCTATACTTTTTGTAACAGAGTACAAATTGTGGGTGTATATTTTTTATAACAGAGTAGAATTTGAGGGTGTATATTATTTATAACAGAGTGCACGTGGAGGGTATATATTTTTTAAAACAGAGTAGAAATAGATGGTATATTTATTTTAAAACAGAGTACTTGCCGAGGGTGTTTATTTTTCTAATACACAGCAAATTGAGGGTGTATATTTTTATAACAGAGTAGAAATAGATTGTGTATTTATTTTAAAAGGGAGTACATGCAGAGGGTCTATATATTTATAACAGAGGAAAATTTGAGGGTTTATATATTTTAAAACAGAGTACCTGTGGAGTGTGTATATTTTTTTCACAGAGTAGAAATAGATGGTGTATTTATTTTAAAATGGAGTACATGCAGAGCTTTCATATTTTGTATAACACAGTACCTGAAGCCAACAGACATATGAAAAAATGCTCATCATCACTGGTCATTAGAGAAATGCAAATCAAAACTACATTGAGATACCATCTCACGCCAGTTAGAATGGCGATCATTAAAAAATCTGGAGACAACAGATGCTGGAGAGGATGTGGAGAAATAGGAACGCTTTTACACTGTTGGTAGGAGTGTAAATTAGTTCAACCATTGTGGAAAACGCTGTGGCGATTCCTCAAGGACCTAGAAATAGAAACTCCATTTGATCCAGCAATCCCATTACTGGGTATATATCCAAAGGACTATAAATCATTCTACTATAAGGACACATGCACACGAATGTTCATTGCAGCACAGTTTCCAATAGCAAAGACCTGGAACCAACCCAAATGCCCATCGATGATAGACTGGACAGGGAAAATGTGGCACATATACACCATGGAATATTATGCAGCCATCAAAAACGATGAGTTCGTGTCCTTCGTAGGGACATGGATGAACCTGGAAACCATCATTCTCAGCAAACTGACACAAGAACAGAAAATCAAACACCGCATGTTCTCACTCATAGGCGGGTGTTGAACAATGGGAACACATGGACACAGGGAGGGGGAGTATCACACACTGGGGTCTGTCTGGGGGGGGGGAAAGGGGAGGGATAGTGGGGGGGTGGGGAGTTGGGGGAGGGATAGCAAGGGGAGAAATGCCAGATATAGGTGATGGGGGAGGAAGGCAGCAAATCACACTGCCATGTGTGTACCTATGCAACAATCTTCCATGTTCTTCACATGTACCCCCAAACCTAAAATGCAATTAAAAAAAAAAAAAACACAGTACCAATTGAGGGTGTCTATTTTTTGAAACACAGTACATGTGTAGGTTGTATATTTTTTATGACAGACTACAAATTGAGGGTGTATATTTTTTATAACAAAGTAGAAATAGTGTTTTTATTTATTTTAAAACAGATTACATGTATACGGTGTATATTTTTAATAACATAGTAAAAGTTGAGTGTGTATATTTTTTATAGCAGAGTAGAAATAGAGGGTGTATTTATTTTAAAGCAGAGTACATATAGAGGGTCAATATTTTTTATAACAGTGTAAAATTTGATTGGGTATATTTTTTATAACAGAGTATAAGTTGAGGGTGTATTTATTTTAAAACAGTGTACCTGTTGAGGGTGTATAATTTTTATAACAGAGTACAAATTGAGGATGTATATTTTTTAAAACAGAGTACATGTGGTGCCTGTATATTTTTTTAACAAAGTAGAAATACATGGTGGGTGTGTTTATTTTAAAACAGAATACAAGCAGTATTTGTATATTTTTTATAACACAGTACCAATTGAAGTTGAATATTTTTTAATCAGAGTGCATGCTGAGGGTGCATATTTTTCATATCAGAGTACAAATTGAGGGTGTATATTTTTTATAAAAGAGTAGAAATAGATGGTGTATTTATGTTAAAACAGAGTACAAGCAATGTTTGTATATTTTTTACAACAGAGTAAAAATTGAGAGTGTATATTTTTTATAACAGAGTAGATATTGATGGTGAATTTATTTTAAAACAGAGTATATATAGAGGGCGTATATTTTTTATAATAGAGTACAAATAGATGGTGTATTTATTTAAAAACAGAGTACATATAGAGGGGGTATATTTTTGATAAAACTGTAAAATTTGAGGGTGCATAATTTTTATAACAAAGTAGAAATGGATGGCGTATTCATTTTAAATCAGAGTACAGGTAGAGGTTGTATATTTTTTAAAACAGATAAAAATTGAGGGTGTATATTTTTTAAAACACAGTATATGTGGAAGGTAAATATTTTTATAACAGAGTAGAAATAGATGGTATATTTATTTTAAAACAGAGTACATGCAGAGGTTGTATATTTTTTAAAAACAGTGCAAATTGAGGGTGTATATATTTGAAATCAGTGTATATGTGGAGGGTGTGTATTTTTTATAACAGAGTAGAAATATAGGTTGTATTTATTTTAAAACAGAGTATATATAGAGGTTGTATATTATTTATAATAGAGTAGGAATAGATGCTGTATTTATTTTAAAACATAGTATATACATAGGTTGTTTATTCTTTATAACAGAGTACAACATGAGGGTGTAATGTTTTATAACAGAGTACCAATAGAGGGTGTATATTTTTAAGAAAAGACTATTTTGTGAGTATGTATATATTTGATAAGAGAGTACTAATAGAGTGTTCATATATTTTATAACAGAGTAGAAGTAGATTGTATATATTTTTCATAACAGTACAAATAGAGAGTTTATGTATTGTATAAAAGACTATAGTGTGAGTGTGTATATTTTTTATAACAGGGTACAAATGGTGTACATTTTTTATAACAGAGTAGAACAGAGGGTGTATATTTTCTACAACACAGTACCCATAGAGTGTGTATTTTGTATAACAGTGTAAAAATAGAGAGTGTATATTTTTTATAAGAATCTACCTATAGAGGGTGTATATATTTTATAACAGAGTGGAAACAGAGGGTTTATATGATTTGCAAAAGTCTGTTTTTTACTTTGTATCTTTTTATAACAGAATAAAAATTGGGGATGTATATTTTCTATAAGAGAGTACAAATAGAGGATTCATATGTTTATAAAAGTATTTTGCAAGTGTGTACATATTTATAACCGAGTAATATAGAGGGTTTACATTTTTTAAAACAGAGTACAAATAAAGGGTGTGTGTTTTTTATAACAGAGTACAAATAGAGGGTATATCATTTTATGACTGAATACATATAGAGGATGCCTGTTTTTTAAAACGGAGAACATACAGAGGGTGCATATTTTCCATAAAAGACTATTTTTTGAGTGTGTACATCTTTTCTAACAGAGACCAAACATAAGGTGAATATGCTGTATAACAGAGTACCAATATTGTGTTTACATATAGTTAAAGGACTATATTGAGAGTGTGTATATTTTTTATGCCAGAGTACAAATAGAGTGTTTATATATTTTCTTACACTGTAGAAATAGAGGGTGTATATCTTTTATAACAGAGTACAAATGCGGCTGTATGGTTTTCATAACAGTGTTAAAAGAGAGGGTGCATATATCTTATATTAGAGTCCAAGACAGTTTGGATAATTTTTATACCAGAGTACAAATAGGGGTTTATATTTTTTATTAGACTATATTGTGAGTGTACTTATTTTTTTATAACAGAATACAAAGAGAGGGTTTATATTTTTTGAAAACAGAATGCAAATGGAAATGAACACAAAAAATTCACATTTGATTGACAAGAATGAGGATCAGTTCTAAAGAATTAAAATGTCACCGAATCCTTGATAACTACAAGAATGCTCCAGTGGACACAGATCACTCATTCTAACTTCATCAGCTACAGCACTTCAAGGGAGACAAGTTTTCCAAAATACAGAGCTAAAACTGTCCCTGTTTTAAGTGCTTTCGAAAGCACTTAAAGCAGCGACAGTTTTAGCTCTGTACCTTGAAAAAGTTGTGTGCTCTACCAATCAAAAGCTACTTTTGTTGTTCCTTTGGTAACCAGGAGAAATGGGAGTCCTTTTCAGAGAGCATGGGAGAAGACATGAGTCCTTTGCAGTCCTCTTGTCTGCCTCTGAGGGTGAAATGAGAGAGTAGGAAGCATTTTGGGGTGTGGCCAGGCACACAGTTAGGCTCGGTGCAGAGCAGAGCTGCTGTCCTGCTGGTGTGGCCCCAGTCATCATGAGCCATGTCTGAAAGAATTCATCCCATTTCATATGCAAGCATGCTCTGTGTTTGACTATGCTGTTGTTTTGAATGAGAGTATCCTTGACAGTGCTTTCACCTGACTAATTGTGTTCTATGTCATAATGCGTGGGCTTGAGTAGGAGGCAGGGTTAGGGAAGAAGGAGGGAGAATGGATGTGTGAATTAGGGAAAGGTGTCTCTTCCTTTGGAGCATGGATGGGTTCCAAACCCACACTCACCCTCTCAGGTGGGTATCTTTGTGCGGGCCACAGCCTGTGCCACATGAAGCATCAGCCCTGGTTGGGAACAGAGTCTATGGGGGTGAGGTTAGAGCTTCATCAAAGAAGCAACTCTCTTAAGTGACCTCCATTTAACTCACCTGCAGGTCTCCATTCCTTCTGCAAAACATACTACTGGCAACTACTGCTGCATGTTCTGGTTATTGTTGTCTTACATGCCACTCTAATTTGGTTCCCCCCCGTTTGGACTGAAAGCATATCAAGAGCCAGATGCGTGAATTCCTAAACTTGTTTGGACCAGTTCAATGTGTTATTGTAATGGAGTAATTTAATTGTTACATCAATGAAATATGAGTGAGAAAAAATAGATGACTAACATTCACTGAGTACTTACTGTGCATTAGGTATATTTAAGAGAGTAAAAACACAAGGTTTATATTTGTTATGAAAGACTATTTTGTAAGTGTGTATATTCTTTATAACAGAGTTCAAATAGAGGGTGTCTATTTTTTATAAGACTACAAAGAGAGGGTGCATAATCTTTTAAACAGAGAAAATAGATAGGGTTTATATTCTTTATAACAGAGTACAACTAGAAGGGGTATATTTTCTAAAAATGACAATTTTGTGAATGTGCATATTTTTTATAACAGATTACAAATAGAGGGTGTATATATTCAATAACATCACAAAGAGAGGGTTTATATGTTGTATAGAAGAAAATTTTCTGAATAAGTATATAATTAATAAGTGTGAAAATAGAGGGAGTATATATTTTATAGGAGAGTACATAGAGAGGTTGTATACACTTTATAACAGAGTACAAATAGAGGGATTCTATTTTTATAAAATCCATTATGTAAGTGTGCATAATTTTTATAACAGAGTACAAATAGAGGGTGTACATTTTGTATAAGAGAGTGCAATAGAGGGTGTATATATTTTATAGCACAGTACAAATAGAGGGTGTATATATAGTTTATCACAGAGTTCAATATAGGGTTCGTATTTTTATAAATGACAATTTCGTGAGTTTGTATATTTTTTATAACAGAGTACAAAGAGACGGTGTTTATAACAGAGTACAAATACAGGGTGTCTATTTTAATAAGAGGGTACAAAGAGAGGGTGTATCTTTTATGACAGAGTGCATATAGAGGGTGCATGTTTTTCATGAAAACTATTTTTCGAGTGCTTATATCTTTTCTAACAGAGAACAAACAGATGGTGAATATGTTTTCTAACAGAGTACAAATAGAGTGTTTATATATTTTTAAAGGACTATTTTGTGAGTGTGTATATTTTTTATGCCAGAGTGCAAATAGAGGGTGTATATATTTTATGACACTTTACATAAAGAGTGTGTATGTTTTTTTATAACAGAGTACAAATAAAGGGTATATATTTGTATAACAGAGTGCTAATAGTGGGTGTATTTTTTCTATAACAATAAAAATAAAGGGTGTATATTTTTTATAGCAGAGGAAAAAGGTAGGGTGTATATTATTTATAACAGAATAAAAATAGAGGATTTATATTGTTTTAGAGGACTAGGCTGTGAGGGTGTATATTTTTTATAAGAGATTATAAATACAGGGGGTTTATTTTTGATAACAGAGTACAATAGAGGGTGTATATAATTTCTTACACAGTACAAAGAGAGGGTGTATATATTTTATAACAGAGTACAGTGTGGGGTTTATACTTTTTGTAAAAAATACTTTATTGTGAGTGTGTATAATTTTTATAACAGAGTATAAATTGTGGGTGTATATGTTTTTAAAACCCTGTTCAAATAGAGTGTGAATATTTTTTCTAACAGAGTGGAAAAAGGGGGTGTATGTATTTTAAAACAGAGTATATATGGAGGGTGTATATTTTTTATAACAGAGTAAAAATAGAGATAGTGTTTAATTTTAAAAGAGAGTACAACTAGAAGGTATATATATTTTAAAACAGAGTACTAAATGAGGGTTAATATTTTTTATTACAGAGTAGAAACAGAGGTTGTGTTTATTTTAAAACACAGTACAGGTAGAGGGAGTATATTTTTTAAAACAGAGTACAAATTAAGGGTGTATAATTTTTATAGCATTGTAGAAATAGGGGGTGTATTTGCTTTAAAACAGATTATATGTACAGCGTGTATTTTTTTATAACAGAGAACAAATAGAGGTAGTATTTATTTTAAAACAGAGTACACCCAGAGTGTATATATTTTTTATGACAGAGTACAAAGTGTGGGTGAATATTTTTATAACAGATTAGAAATTGATGTGGTGTTTATTGTAAAACAGAGTACAGGTAAAGGGAGTATATTTTGTATAACAGAGTACAAATTGAGGGTGTATAATTTTTAAAGCAGTGTAGAAATATTGCGTGCATTTTTTTTAAAACAGAGTACCTATATAGGGTGTATATTTTTAATAGCAGAGTAAAAAAAGAGGTAGTATTTATTTTAAAGAATTGTATACACGGAGGGTATATATTTTTTATAACAGAGTACAAAGGGAAGGTGAACGTTTTTTATAACAAAGTAGAAACAGAGGTTGCATTTATTTTAAAACAGAGTACAGGTAGAGGGAGTATATTTTTATAGCAGAGTAAAAATTGATTGTGTACAATTTTTACAGCAGTGTAGAAATACTGGGTGTATATGATTTTAAGCAGGGTACATATTTAGTTTGCATATTTTTTATAATAGAGTACAGAGTTAGTATTTATTTTAAAACAGAGTACACAAGGAGGATATATATATTTTATAACAGAGTACAAAGTGAGGGTGAATATTTTTTATAACAGAGAAGAAACAGAGGTTGTGTTTATTGTAAAACAGAGTACACGGAGAGGGATTATATTTTTTAAAAGAGAGAACAAATTGAGGGGAGATAAATTTTATAACAGTGTAGAAATAGAGGGTTTATTTATTTTAAAACAGAGAACATGTAGAGGGTGTATATTTTTTATACTAGAGTTCAAATAGATATAGTATTTATTTTAAAAGGGAGTACAACTAGAGGGTATATATATTTTAAAACAGAGTACTAAATGAGGGTGAATATTTTTTATTACAGAGTAGAAGCAGAGGTTGTATTTAAATTAAAACAGAGTACGGGTAGATTGAGTATATTTTTTAT
Source organism: Ateles fusciceps (assembly GCA_036589455.1). NCBI lineage: Eukaryota > Metazoa > Chordata > Mammalia > Primates > Atelidae > Ateles > Ateles fusciceps. Next base: position 78,788 of record JAZHEH010001130.1, read on the forward strand.
AATAGAGTACAAATTGAGGGTGCATAATTTTTATAGCAATGTAGAAATAACGGGTGTATTTGTATTAAAACAGTGTACATGTACAGGGTGCATGTTTTTTATAACAGAGTACAAATAGAGGTAGTATTTATTTTAAAACACAGTACACACCGAGGGTATATATTTTTATAACAGAGTACAAATTGGGGTGTATAATTATTATAGCATTGTAGAAAGAGGGAGTGAATTTGTTTTAAAACACAGTACATGTATAGAGTGCACATTTTTTATAACAGAGTACCAATAGAGGTAGTATTTATTTTAAAACAGAGCACACACAGAGGGTAAATATATTCTATAACACAATAGAAACAGAGGCTGTGTTTATTGTAAAACAGACTACAGGTAAACAGAGTATATTTTTTATAACAGAGTACAAATTGAGGGTGTATATTTTTTATAACAGAGTAGAAATAGAGGATGTATTTATTTTAAAACAGAGAACATGTAGAGGGTGTATATTTTTATAACACAGTACATATTGAGGGTGTATATTTTTTATAACAGAGTACAAATTGTGGGTGTATGTTTTTTAGAACAGAGTACATGTGGAGGGTGTATATGTTTTATAACAGAGAAGAAATAGAGTGTGTAATTTTTTTAAAACAGAGTACATGTATTGTTTGTATATTATTTATAACAGAGAACAAATAGAGGCAGTATTTATTTTAAAACAGTGTACACACAGAAGGTATAAATTTTTTATATCACAGTACAAAGTGAGGGTGAATATTTATTATAACAGAGTAGAAACAGAGGTTGTGTTTATTGTAAAACACTGTACAGGCAGAGGGAGTATATTTTTTATAACAGAGTACAAATTGAGATTGTACAATTTTAATAACAGTGTAGAAATAGAGGGTGTATTTATTTTAAAACAGAGAACATGTAGAGGGTGTATATTTTTCATAACACAGAACAAATAGAGACAGTATTTATTTTAAAGAGAGTACAATTAGAGGGTATATATATTTTAAAACAGAGTACAAAATAAAGGTGAATATTTTTTATTACAGAGTAGAAACAGAGGTTATATTTATTTTAAAACAGAGTACAGGTAGAGGGAGTATATTTTTTATAACAGAGTACAAATTGAGGGTGTATAATTTTTATAGCAGTGTAGAAATAGGGGTTGTATTTGTTTAAAAACAGAGTACAAGTATAGGGTGTATATTTTTCATAACACAGAACAAATAGTGGTAGTATTTATTTTAAAAGAGAGTACAACTAGAGGGTATATATATAAATATTAAAAGACAATACTAAATGAGGGTGAATATTTTCTATTACAGAGTAGAAACAGAGGTTGTATTTATTTTGAAACAGAGTACAGTTAGAGGGAGTATATTTTTTGTAACAGTACAAATTTTGGTGTAGAATTATTATAGCATTGTAGAAATACGGAGTGAATTTGTTTTAAAACAGAGTACATGTATAGAGCATACATTTTTTATAACAGAGTACAAATAGAGGTAGTATTTATTTTAAAACAGAGTACACCCTGAGGGTATATACTTTTTATAACAGAGTACAAAGTGAGGGTGAATATTTTTTATAACAGAGTAGAAACAGAGGTTGTATTTATTTCAAAAGAGAGTATATGTAGAGGGAGTATACTTTTATAACAGAGTGCAAATTGAGGGTGTATAATATTAAAACACTGTAGAAATGGAGGGTGTATTTATTTTAAAACAGAGTACATTTTGAGGGTGTATGTTTTTTATAACAGAGTACAAATAGAGATAGTATTTATTTTAAAGATAGTTCACCTAGAGGGTATATATATTTTGAAACAGACTAATAAATGAGGGTCAATATTTTTATTACAGGGTAGAAAGAGAGGTTGTATTTATGTCAAAAAAGAGAATGCACGTAAAAGGAGTGTATTTTTCAAAACAGAGTAGAAAATGAGGTTGTATATTTTTTATAACAGAGTAGAAATAGAGAGTGTATTTATTTTAAAACAGAGAACATGCAGAGGGTGAATATTTTTTATAACACAGAAAAAATTGAGAGTGTATATTTTTTATAACATAGTAAACTTTGTGTGTGTATTTTATTATAACAGAGTACAAATATAGGTATCATTTTTTATAAACTGAGTACACATACAGGGTATATATTTTTAAAACAGTGTACAAAGTGAGGGTGAATATATTCCATAACAGAGTACAAAGAGAAGTATTATTTATTTTAAAAGGGAGTACAAATAGCGGATATATATATTTTAAAACAGAGTACGAAATGAGGGTGAATATTTTTTATAACATTGTAGAAAGGGAGGCTGTATTTATGTTAAAATAGAGTACATGTAAAATGAGTATATTTTTCAAAACAGAGTACAAATTGAGGGTGTATATATTTTATAACAGCATGGCAATAGTGGGTGTATTTGTTTTAAAAGAGAGTCCATGGATAGTATGTATATTTTTCATAACACAGTAAAAAGTGTGGTGTATATTTTTTATAACATAGTAAAATTAGTGGATGTATATTTTTTATAACAGAGTACAGTTGGAGGTAGTATTTATTTTAGAACAGAGTACAAACACAGGGTATATATTTTTTATAACAGAGTAAAAAGTAAGGGTGAATATTTTTCGTAACAGAGTAGAAACAGAGGTTGTATTTATTTTAAAACAGAGTACAGGTAGAGGGAGTATATTTTTATAACAGAGTACAAATTGAGGGTGTATAATAATAAAACACTGTAGAAATAGAGGGTGCATTTATTTTAAAACAGGGTACATGTTGAGGGTGCATATTTTCTATAACAGAGTACAAATTGAGGGTGTATAATTTTTATAACAGTGTAGAAATAGACGGTGTATTTATTTTAGAACAGAGTATATGTAGAGGGTGTATAATTTTTAAAACAAAGTACAAAAAGAGGCAGTATTTCTTTTAAAACAGAGTACACCCAGAGGGTATATATTTTTTATAACAGAGTACAAAGTGAGGGTGAATATTTTTTATAAAAGAGTAGAAACAGAGGTTGTATTTATTTTAAAAGAGAGTACAGGTAGAGGGAGTATATTTTTTATACCAGAGTACAAATTGAGGGTATATAATTTTAAAACACTGTAGAAATACAGGCTGCATTTATTTTAAAACAGGGTACATGTAGAGGGTGTATATTTTTCTTAACAGAGAACAAAGTGAGGGTGAATATTTTATATAACAGAGTAGAATCAGAGGATGTATTTATTTTAAAACTGAGTAGAGATAGAGTATGTTTTTTATAACGGAGTACAAAGAGAGGGTGTATAATTTTTAAACACTGTAGAGAAAGAGAGTGTATTTATTTTAAAATAGAGTACCTGTAGAGGGTGTATATTTTTCATAACAGAGCACAAATAGAGGTAGCATTTATTTTAAAACAGAGTACACTCAGAGGGTATATATTTTTATAACAGAGTACAAAATGAGGGTGAATATTTTTTATAACAGAGAAGAAACAGAGGTTGTGTTTATTGTAAAACAGAGTACAGGTAGAGGGAGTATATTTTTTATAACAGAGTACAAATTGAGGGTGTATAATTTTTCTAACAGTGTAGAAATAGAGGGAGTACTCATTTTAAAACAGAGTACATGTAGAGAGTGTATATTTTTTATAACAGAGTACATATAGAGGTTGTATTTATTTTAAAACAGAGTTCACCCAGAGGGTATATATTTTTTATGACAGAGTACAATGTGAGGGTGAATATTTTTATCACAGGGAAGAAACAGAGGTTGTCTTTATTTTAAACAGACTAAACGTAGTGGGAGTACATTTTTATAACAGAGTACAAATGGAGGTTTTATAAATTTAAAACACTGTACAAATAGAGGATGTATTTATTTTAAAACAGAGCACATGTAGAGTGTGTATATTTTTTATAACAGAGTTCAAATAGAGGTAGTATTTATTTTAAAGCAGAGTACACCTAGAGGGTATATATTCTTTATAATGGAGTAGAAACTGAGGTTGTATTTATTATAAAAGAGAGTACAGGTAGAGGGAGTATATTTTTTATAACAGAGTACAAATTGAGGGTGTATAATATTTATAACATTATAGAAATAAAGGGTGTATTTATTTTAAAACAGAGTATATGAATAGGGTCTATATATTTTTAACAGAGTAAAAATAGCAGTAGTATTTATTTTAAAAAAGAGTACACCTACAGTGTATATATTTTTATAAACATGTATAATGTGTGGGTGTATATTTTTTCTAACCGAGTAGATATACAGGTTGCTTTTATTTTAAAACAGAGTATATGCAGAGGATTTATATTTTTTATAACACAGTAAAAATTGAGGGTGTATATTTTTTATAACCCTGTAGAAATAGAGGGTGTATTTATTTTAAAAGAGAGTACAGGTAGAGGGTGTATATTTCTTATAACAGTGTACAAATACAGATAGTATTTATTATAAAAGAGAGTACACCTAGAGGGTATATATATTTTAAAACAGAGTACTAAATGTGGGTGAATATTTTTTATAACAGTGTAGAAAGAGAGGCTGTCTTTTTGTTGAAAGAGAGTACATGTAAAATGAGTATGCTTTTCAAAACAGAGTACAAATTGAGGGTGTATATATTTTATAAGAGAGTAGAAAGAAAGGGCGTATTTATTTTAAAACAGAGTACATGCAGAGGATGTATATTTTTTATAACACAGTAAAAATGGTGGTGTATATATTTTATAACATAGTAAAATTTGTGGGTGTATATATTTATACCAGAGTAGAGTGAGAGGTAATATTTATTTTAAAACAGAGTACACCCAGAGGGTGTATATTTTTTATTACATAGTAGAAATTGAGGGTGAATATTTTTTATAAAAGAGTAGAAACAAAGGTTGTATTTATTTCAAAACAGAGTACAGGTAGAGGGAGTATATTTTTTATAACAGAGTACAAGTTGAGGGTATATAATTTTTATAAAAGTGTAGATATACAGGGTGTATTTATTTTAAATCACACAACATGCAGAGGGTGTATAATTTTTAATAACACAGTAAAAATTGAGAGTGTACATTTTTTATAACATAGTAAAATTTGTCGGTGTATTTTATTATAACAGAAAATAAATATAGGTACTATTTATTTTAAAACACAGTACATGTAGAGGTGGTATATTTTTATAACAGAGTACAAATAGCAGTAGTATTTATTTTAAAACAGAGTACACCTCGAGTGCATATATTTTTATAACAGTGTATAAAATGTGGGTGTATATTTTTTATAACCGAGTAGATATAGAGGTACTTTTTATTTTAAAACTGAGTACATGTAGACGGTGTATATTTTTTATAACAGAGTACAAATAGAGATAGTATTTATTTTAAAAGAGAGTACAACTAGAGGGTATATACATTTTAAAACAGAGTACTAAATGAGGGTGATATTTTTTATAACAGTAGAAATAGAGCATGTATTCATTATAAAAATAGTACATGTAAAAGGACATTATTTTTCAAAACAGAATACAAATTAAGGGATTATATCTTTTATAACAGAGTAGAAATATAGGGTGTATTTATGTTAAAAGAGAGTACATGCAGAGGGTGTATATTATTTATAACATAGTAAAAATTGAGGGTGCATATTTTTATAAGATAGCAAAATTTGTGGGTGTATATTTTTATAACAGAGTACAATTAGAGAAAATATATATTTTTAAACAGAGTACACCCAGAGGGTACATATTTTTTATAACAGAGTACAAAGTGAGGGTGATTATTATTTATAACAGAGTAGAAACAGACGTTGTGTTTATTTTAAAACAGAGTACAGGTAGAGGGAGTATATTTTTATAACAGAGTACAAATTGAGTTTTTATAATTTTTATAACAGTGTAGAAATAGAGGGTGTATATACTTTAAAACAGAGTACTAAATGAGGGTGAATATTTTTTATTACAGAGTAGAAAAAGAGTTTGTATTTATTTTAAAACAGAGTACTGTTAGTGATAGTACATTTTTTATAACAGAGTACAAATTGATGGTGTACAATTTTTATAGCAGTGTAGAACTAGGGGGTGTATTTGTTTTAAAACAGAGTACATTTATAGGGTGCATATTTTTTATAAGAGAGTACAAATAGAGGTAGTATTTATTCTAAAACACAGTACACCCAGAGGGCATATATTTCTGATAAGAGAGTACAAAGTGAGGGTGAATATTTTTAATAACAGAGTAGAAACAGAGGTTGTGTTTATTGTAAAACAGATTACAGGTAGAGGGAGTGTATTTTTCATAACAGAGTTCAAGTTGAGGGTGTATAATATTTATAACAGTGTCAAAATAGAGAGTATATTTATTTTAAAACAGAGTACATGTAGAGGGTGTATATTTTTATAACAGAGTAAACATAGAAATCTTATTTATTTTAAAATAATACAACTAGAGGCTATATGTATTTTAAAACAGAGTACTAAATGAGGGTGAATATTTTTTATTACACAGTAGAAACAGAGGTTGCATTTATTTTAAAACAGTGTACAGGTAGAAGGAGTATATTTTTTATAACAGAGTGCAATTCTAGGTGTATAATTTTTATACCAGTGTAGAAATAGTGGGAGTATTTGTTTTAAAACAGAGAATATATATAGGGTGTATAATTTTTATAACAGAGTAAAAATAGTGGTAGTATTTATTGTAAAACAGAGTACACCCAGAGGGTTTATATTTTTATAACAGAATAAAAAGTGAAGGTGAACATTTTTTATAACAGTGTAGCAAAAGAGGTTGTGTTTATTGTAAAAATAGTACAGGTAGAGGGATTTTATTTTTTATAACAGAGTAAAATTTGAGGGTATATAATTTTTATTACAGTGTAGAAAAAGAGGGTGTATTTATTTTAAAACAGAGTACATGTCGTGGGTGTATATTTTTCATAACAGAGTACAAATAGAGATATTTATTTTAAAAGAGAGTACAACTAGAGGGTACATATATTTTAAAACAGAGTACTAAATGAATGTGAATATTTTTATTACAGACTAGAAATAGAGGTTGTATTTATTTTAAAACAGAGTACAGGTAGAGGGATTATATTTCTTATAAGAGAGTAGACATTGAGGGTGTAAAATTTATATAGCAATGAAGAAATAGGGGGAAGAATTTGTTTCAAAACAGAGTACATACATAGGGAATATATTTTTTACAACATAGTACAAATAGAGGTAGCATTTATTTTAAAACAGAGTACATGTAGAGGGTGTATATTTTTTATAACAGAGTACAAATAGAGATATTACTTACTTTAAAAGGGAGTACAAATATAGGGTATATATATTTCAAAACAGTAAAAAATGAGGGTGAATATTTTCTATTACACTGTAGAAACAGAGGGTGTATTTATTTTAAAACAGAGTACAGGTAGAGGGAGTATATTTTTTATAACAGAGTACAAATTGAGGGTGTATAATTTCTATAACAGTGTATAAATAGAGGGTGTATTTATTTTAAAACACAGTACATGTAGAGGGTGTATATTTTTCATAGCAGAGTACAAATAGAGATTGTATTTATTTTAAAAGAGAGTACAACTCGAGGGTATGTATATTTTGAAACAGAGTAATAAATGAGGGTGAATATATTTTATTACAGAGTAGAAACAAATTTTGTATTTATTTTAAAACAGAGTACATGTAGAGGGAGTATATTTTTTATAAAAGACTACAAATAGTGGGTGTATAATTTTTATAACAGTGTAGAAATTGAGGTTGCATTTATTTTAAAACAGAGTACATATTGAGGGTGTATATTTTTTATAACAGAGTACAAATAGTGGTAGTATTTATATAAAAACAGAGTACACCAAGGGGGTATATATTTTTTATAACAGAGTAAAAAGTGAGGGTGAATATTTTTTATAACAGAGTAGAAACAGAGTTGTGTTTATTTTAAAACAGAGTACAGGTAGATGGAGTATATTTTTAATAACAGAGTACAAATTGAGGGTGTATAATTTTTAAAACAGTGTAGAAATAGGGGGTTTATTTGCTTTAAAACAGAGTACATGTATAGGGTGTATATTTTTTATAACAGAGTACAAACAGAGGTAGTATTTATTTTAAAACAGAGTATACCCAGAGGGTATATATTTTTATAACAGAGAACAAAGTGAGGGTGAATATTTTTTATAACACAGTAGAAACAGAGGTTATGTTTATTGTAAAACAGTGTACAGGTAGAGGGAATATATTTTTATAACAGAATACAAATTGAGATTGTATAATTTTTATAACAGTGTAGAATTAGAGGGTGTATTTATTTTAAAATAGAGTACATATAGAGGGTGTATATTTTTTATAACAGAGTACAAATAGAGATAGTGTTTATTTTAAAGAGAGTAAAACTAGAATGTATATATATTTTTAAAAAGAGAAGCAAATGAGGGAGAATATTTTTTATTACAGAGTAGAAACAGAGGATGTATTTATTTTAAAACAGAATACAGGTAGAGGGAGCATATTTTTTATAACAGAGTACAAATTGAGGGTGTATAATTTTTATAAGAGTGTAGAAATAGAGTGTGTATTTATTTGAAAACAGAGTACAAGTAGAGGGTGCATATTTTTCATAACAGAGCAAAAATAGGGATTGTATTTATTTTAAAAGAGAGTACAACTCGAGGGTATGTATATTTTAAAACAGAGTAATAAATGTGGGTGAATATTTTTTATTACAGAATAGAAACAGAGGTTGTATTTATTTTAAAACAGAGTACAGGTAGAGGGAGTATATTTTTTATAAGAGAGTACAAATTGAGCTTGTATAATTTTTATAACAGTGCAGAAATAGGGGGTGTATTTATTTTATAACAGAGTACATGTAGAGGGTGTATATTTTTTATAACAGAGTACATACAGTGATAGTATATATTTTAAAAGAGAGTACAACTAGAGGGTATATATATTTTAAAACAGAGTATTAATGAGGGTGAATATATTTTATTACAGAGTAGAAACAGAGGTTGAATTTATTTTAAAACCGAGTAAAGGTAGAGGGAGTATATTTTTTATAACAGAGTACAAATTGTGGGAGTAAAATTTTTATAGCAGTTTAGAAATAGGGGATTTATTTGCTTTAAAACAGAGTACATGTATAGGGTGTATATTTTTTATATCAGAGTACAAATAGAGGTAGTATTTATTTTAAAACAGAGTACACACAGATTGTATATATTTTTTATAACAGAGAACAAAGTGAGGGTGAATATTTTTTATAACAGAGTAGAAAGAGAGGTTATGTATTTTGTAAAATAGTGTACAGGTAGAGGGAATATATTTTTATAACAGAGGAAAAATTGAGACTGTATAATTTTTATAACAGTGTAGAAATAGAGGGTGTATTTATTTTAAAAGAGAGTACATATAGAGGGTGTATATATTTTATAACATAGTACAAATTGAGATAGTGGTTATTTTAAAGAGAGTACAACTAGAATGTATATATATTTTAAATCAGAGTAGTGAATGAGGGAGAATATTTTTTATTACAGAGTAGAAACAGAGGTTGTATTTATTTTAAAACACAGTACAGGTAGAGGGAGTATATTTTTTATAACAGAGTACAAATTGAGGGTGTGTAATTTATATAAGAGTGTATAAATAGAGGGTGTATTTATTTTAAAACAGAGTACATGTAGAGGGTGCATATTTTTCATAACAGAGCAAAAATAGGGCTTGTATTTATTTTAAAAGAGAATACAACTTGAGGGTATATATATTTTAAAACAGAGTAATAAATGTGGGTGAATATTTTTTATTACAGAATAGAAACAGCTTTTGTATTCATTTTAAAACAGAGTACAGGATGAGGGAGTATATTTTTTATAACAGAGTACAAATTGAGGGTGTATAATTTTAATAACAGTGTAGAAATAGAGGGTGTGTTTATTTTAAATCATAGTATATGTATAGGGTGTATATTTTTTAAAACAGAGTAAAAATAGAGATAGTATTCATTTTAAAAGAGAGTACATCTGGAGGGTATATATATTTTAAAACAGAGTACTAAATGAGGTTGAATATTATTTATTACAAAGTAGTAACAGAGGTTGTATTTATTTTAAAATAGAGTGCAGGTGGAGTTAGTATATTTTTTATTACAGAGTACAAATTGAGGGTGTATGATTTTTATAGCAGTGTAGATTTAGGGGGTGTATTTGTTTTAAAACAGAGTATATGTATAGGGTGTATATTTTTTATAACAGAGTACAAAGAGAGGTGGTATTTATTTTAAAACAGAGTACACCCAGAAGGTATATATTTTTTATGACAGAGTATATAGTGAGGGTGAATATTTTTTATAACAGTGTAGAAGCCCAGGTTGTGTTCATTGAAAAATAGAGTACAGGTAGAGGGAGTGAATTTTTTATAACAGAGTACAAATTGAGGGTGTATAATTTTTATAACAGTGTAGAAACAGAGGGTGTATTTATTTTAAAACAGAGTACATGCAGTGATTGTATATTTTTTACAACATAGTACAAATAGAGGTAGCATTTATTTTAAAACAGAGTACATGTAGAGGGTTTAAATTTTTTATAACAGAGTACAAATAGAGATAGTATTTATTTTAAAAGAGAGCCCAACTAGAGGGTATATACATTTTAAAACAGAGTAAAAAATTAGAGTGAATATTTTTTAATACAGAGTAGAAACAGAGGTTGTATTTATTTTAAAACAGTGTACCGGTAGAGGGACTATATTTTTTATAACAGAGTACAAAATGAGGTTGTATAATTTTTATAACAGTGTGGAAATAGAGGGTGTATTTATTTTAAAACAGTGTACAGGTAGAGGGTGTATATTTTTTATAACAGAGTAAAATTAGCGATAGTATTTATTTTGAAAAAGAGTACAACTACAGGGTATATATATTTTAAAACAGAGTACAAAATGAGGGTGAATATTTTTTATAACAGAGAAGAAACAGAGGTTCCATTTATTTTTAAACAGAGTACAGGTAGAGGTAGTATATTTTTTATAAGAGAGTACAAATTGAGGTTGTATAATTTTTATAGCACTGTAGAAAATTGGGGTGTATTTGTTTTAATACAGAGTACATGTATAGGGTGCATACTTTTTATAATAGAGAACAAATAGAGGTAGTATTTACTTTAAAACAGAGTACACAAAGGGGGTATATATATTTTAAAACAGAGTACAAAGTGAGGGTGAATATTTTTTATAACAGAGTAGAAACAGAGGTTGTGTTTATTGTAAATCAGAGTACAGGTAGAGTGAGTATATTATTTATAACAGAGTATAAATTAAGGGTGTATAATTTTTATAACAGTGTGGAAATAGAGGGTTTATTTATTTTAAAACAGAGTACATGTAGAGGGATTTTATTTTTTATAACAGAGTACTAATTGAGGGTTTATAATTTTTATACCAGTGTAGAAATAGGGGGTGTATTTGTTTTAAAACAGAGTACATGTATAGGGTGTATATTTTTTATGACAGAGTACAAATAGTGGTAGTATTTATTTTAAATGGAGTGCACCCCGGGGGGTATATATTTCTTATAACAGTGTACAAAGTGAGGGTGAATATTTTTTATAACAGTGTAGAAACAGAGGTTGTGTTTATTGTAAAACAGATTACAGGTAGAGGGAGTATATTTTTTATAAGAGTACAAATAGAGGGTGTATAATTTTTATAACAGTGTTGAAATAAATTGTGTATTTATTTTAAAACAGAGTACATGTAGAGGGTGTATATTTTTTTATAACAGTGTACAAATAGAGATAGTATTCATTTTAAAAAAGTGTACAAATAGAGGGTATATATATTTCAAAACAGAGTACTAAATTAGGGTGAATATTTTTTATTACAGAGTAGAAACAGAGGTTGTATTTACTTTAATACACAGTAGAGGTGGAGGGAGCATATTTTTTTTATAACAGACTAAAAATACAGGGTGTAAAATTTTTATACCAGTGGAGAAATAGGGAGTGTATTTGTTTTAAAACAGAATACATGTATAGGGTGTATATTTTTATAACAGAGTACAGACAGAGGTAGTATTTATTTTAAAACAGAGTACATAGAGAGGGTATATATTTTTTATAACAGAGTAGAACGTGAGAGTGAATATTTTTTATAACAGAGTAGAAACAGAGGTTGTGTTCATTGTAAAAGAGAGTACAGGTGGAGGGAGTATATTTGTTATAACAGAGTACAAATTGAGGGTGTATAATTTTTATAACAGTGTAGAAATAGAGGGTGTATTTATATAAAAACAGAATACATGAAGAGTGTGTATATTTTTTATAACAGAGTTTAAATAGAGATTGTATTTATTTTAAAAGAGATTACAACTAGAGGGTATATATAAATTAAAACAGAGTACTAAATGAGGGTGAATATTTTTTATTACAGAGTAGAAACAGAGGTTGTAGTTAAATTTAAACAGAGTACAGGTAGAGGGAGTATATTTTTTATAACAGAGTACAAATTGAGTGTGTATAATTTTAAAACACTGTAGAAATTGTGGGTGTATTTGTTTTAAAACAGTGTACAGGTATACGTGTATATTTTTTAAAACAGAGTACAAATAGAGGTAGTATTTATTTTAAAACAGAGTACCCACAGAGGGTATATATTTTTTATAACAGAGTACAAAGTGAGGGTGAATATTTTTTATTACAGAGTAGAAACAGAGGTTGTGTTTATTGTAAAACAGAGTACAGGTTGAAGGAGTATATTTTTTATAACAGAGTAAAATTTGAGGGTGTATAATTTTTATAACAGTGTAGAAATAGAGGGTGTGTTTATTTTAAAACAGAGTACATGTAGAGGGTGTATATCTTTTATACCAGTGAACAAATTGAGGGTTTATAATTTTTATAACAGTGTAGAAATAGAGGGTGTATTTATATTAAAACAGAGTACATGAAGAGGGTGTATATTTTTTATACTAGAGTACAAATACAGTTAGTATTTATTTCAAAATAATACAACTAGTGTGTGTATATATTTTAAAACAGAGTACAAAATGATTGTGAACATTTTTTATTACAGACTAGAATCAGAGGTTGTATTTATTTTAAAACAGAGTACAGGTAGAAGGAGTATACTTTTTATAACAGAGTACAAATTGAGGTGTATAATTTTTATAGCAGTGTAGAAATAGGTTGCGTATTTGTTTTAAAACAGAGTACATATATAGGTGTATATCTATTATAACAGAGTACAAATAGTGGTTATATTTATTGTAAAACAGAGTACACCCAGAGGGTTTACATTTTTCATAACAGAGTAAAAATTGAGGGGTGTATAATTTTTATAACAGTGTAGAAAAAGAGGGTATATTTATTTTAAAACAGAGTATATACAGTGGGTGTATATTTTTTATAACAGAGTTCAATAGAGATAGTATTTATTTTAAAAGCGAGTACAACTACCGGGTATATATATTTTAAAACAGAGTACTAAATGAGGGTGAATATTTTTTATTACAGAGTAGAAACAGAGGTTGTATTTAAATTATAACAGAGTACAGGTAGAGGGAGTATATTTCTTAGAGTAGAATTTGATGGTGTAAAATTTTTATAGCAATGAAGAATAAGGGAGTGAATTTGTTTTAAAATAGAATACATATATAGGGTGTATATTTTTCACAACATAGTACAAAGAGTGGTAGTATTTATTTTAAAACAGAGTACACACAGAGGGTATATATTTTTATAACAGAAAAAAGGGAGGGTGAATATTTTTTATAACAAAGTATAAACGGAGGTTGTGTTTATTTTAAAACAAAGTACAGGTAGAGGGAGTATATTTTTTTAACAGAGTACAAATTGAGGGTCTATAATTTTTATAACAGTGTATAAATAGAGGGTGTATTTATTTTAAAACAGAGTACATGTAGAGGGTGTATATTTTTCATAACAGAGTAAAAATAGGCATTGTATTTATTTTAAAAGAGAGAACAACTCGAGGGTATATATATTTAAAAACAGAGAAATAAATGTGGGTGAATATTTTAAGTTACAGAGTAGAAACCGAGGTTGTATTTATTTTAAAACAGAGTACAGGTAGAGGGAGTATATTTTTTATAACAGAATAAAAATAGGGATAGTATTTATTTTGAAAGAGAGTACAACTAGAGGGTATATATATTTTATTTTATTTTTTATTTTTTGGATTTTTTTTTTTTAGAAAAAGAAAAGAGAAAGAAGGAAGAAAAAAGAATGAAATAAAGAGAAACAGAAGAAGAAAAAAAAAGAAAGGGGGAGAGAGAACGGGAACCTTGCTCCATGGCCCAGGCTAGAATGCAGTCCACAAATGGATGTTGAAAGCTTTTTTATACTAATAATTGTGTTATACAATGGAGACAGGAAGGAATAAGGGAGGAAAATAACAAACAAACAGCCAACCAATATCTCATTCAAACCTATGAAATGCTATAGAATTGCTATGGAGTGATTTACTCCCAACCATGTGGTCACTTGTAGAATAAATGTGATGTGTTACTGAAAAAAAAAATGTATGTTTTGTGGATTTGCAGTACAGAGTTCTGTAAATGTTTATTAAGTTTACTTGTTTGAGGTTCAAGTTCAAGTCCCGGGTATCCTTCTTAACCTTCTGTCTCATTAATTTGTCCAATATTGACAATGTAATGTTAAAGTCTCCCACTATTATTGTGTGGGAGTCCAAGTCTCTTTGTAAGTCACCAAGAAGTTGCCCTATGTATCTGGGTACTCCTATATTGGGTGCGCATAGACTTAGGGTCGTTAGCTCTTCCCGTTACATTGATCCCCCTACCATTATACAATGTCCTTCTTATCTCTTTCGGTTTCTATTACTTTAAAGACTATTTTATCAGAGATGAGAATTGCAACTACTGCTTTTTTTTTGCTCTCCATTTGGTTGGCAAATCTGCCTCCATCCCTTTGTTTTGAGTCTCTGTATATCCTTGCATGTAAGATGGATCTGGATGCAGCTTACTGATGGGTTTTTTGAAGTGGCTGATACTGGTTGTTCCTTTCTATATATAGTGCCTCTTTCAGAAGCTCTTGTAAAGCAGGCCTGGTGGTAATGAAATCTCTGAGTACTTGCTTGTTTGTAAAAAATTTTATTTTTCCTTCACTTATGAAACTTAGTTTGGCTGGATATGAAATTCTGGGTTGAAAGTTCTTTTCTTTAAGGATGTTGAATATTGGCCCCCACTCTCTTCTGGCTTGTAGGGTTTCTGCTGAGAGATCAGCTGTGAGTCTGATAGGCTTCCCCTTGTGGGTAACCTGACCTTTCTCTCTGGCCGCCCGTAGTATTTTCTCCTTCGTTTCAACCCTGATAAATCTAATGATTATGTGCCTTGGTGTTGCTCTTTTTGAGGAATATCTTTGTGGTGTTCTCTGTATTACCTGGAGTTGGGTATTGTCTTGCCTTGCTAGGTTAGGAAAATTTTCCTGGATAATATCCTGAAAAATATTTTCCAGCTTGGATTCATTCTCTTCGTCACATTCAGGTACACCTATCAAACGTAGATTAGGTCTTTTCACATAGTCCCACATTTCTTGGAGACTTTGCTCATTCCTTTTTACCCGTTTTTCTCTAATCTTGTCTTCTCGTTTTATTTCGTTAAGTTGGTCTTCGACCTCTGAAATCCTTTCTTCTGCTTGATCAATTCGACTGTTAAAACTTATGCATACTCCTCGAAGTTCTCGTATTGTGTTTTTCGTCTCCATTAATTCACTTATATTCCTCTTTAAATTGTCCATTCTCATGAACATTTCGTGAAACCTTTTTTCAGGGTTCTTAGTTTCCTTGCATTGGGCTAGAACATGTTCTTTTAGCTCACAGAAGTTTCTCATTATCCACCTTCTGAAGCCTGATTCTGTTGATTCCTCACATTCATTTTCTATCAGGCCTTGTTCAATTGGTGATGAGGCACTGCAATCCTCTCTAGGAGGAGAGACATTCTGACTTCGGGTGTTTTCAGCCTTTTTGCGCTGGTTTCTTCCCATCTTTGTGGATTTATCCACCTGTCGTCTGTGTAATTGCTGACTTTCAGATTAGGTCTCTGAGTGGACGTCCAACTTGTTTGTGGTAAAGTTTTTTCTATTTCTTAATTTTCCTTCGGTTGACGCCCCTCCCCCACTGAGCTGGACCTTCCCAGGTTCAGCTGTACTTGCTGTGAAACTCTCAATCTTCAGCAGTTCCAACTGCTGTTTTTATTTATTTTTTTTTGTGGAGGGGGATACCAGCCTTCCCCTGCGGCGACCCACTACACCCGCTGAAACAGCAGCGTTAAGATTCGTGGTGCTTTTCTGCCCAGGAATCTCCCAGTCTGGTTCCTCACTTCATTCCGCTTTTCAATCAGCTGAATGGGAGACTTATTTTAAAAAAGAGTACATATAGAGGGTATATATATTTTAAAACAGAGTAATACATGAGGGTGAATATTTTTAATTTTTAATTACAGAGTAGAAACAGAGGTTGTATTTATTTTAAAACAGTACAGGTAGAGGGAGTATATTTTTTATAACAGAGTACAAATTGAGGGTGTAAAAATTTATAGCTGTATAGATATAAGGGGTGTATGTGTTTTAAAACAGAGTACAGGTGTAGGGTGTGCATTTTTTATAACAGTACAAATAGAGGTAGTATTTATTTTACATCAGAGTACAAACAGAGGGTATATATTTTTTATAACAGAGTACAAAGTGAGGGTGAATATTTTTTATAACAGTGTAGAAACAGGTTGTGTTCATTGTAAAACAGAGTACAGGTAGAGGGAGTGTATTTTTTATAACTGAGTGCAAATTGAGATTGTATAATTTTTATAACAGTGTAGAAATAGATGGTGTATTTATTTTAAAACAGTAAATGTAGTGGGTGTATATTTTTTATAACAGAGTACAAATAGAGATAGTATTTATTTTAAAAAATACAACTGGAGGGTATATATATTTTTAAACAAAGTACTAAATGATGGTGAATATTTTTTATTACAGAGTAGAAACATAGGTTGCATTTATTTTAAAACACACTACAGGTTGAAGGAGTGTATTTTTTATAACAGAGTACAAATTGAGGTGTATAATTTTTATAGCAGTGTAGAAATAATGGTTTTTTTAAAACAGAATATATATAGTGTGTATATTTTTTATAACAGAGAACAAATTATAGTAGTATTTATTGTAAAACAGAGTACACACAGAAGATTTGTATTTTTTATAACAGAGTAAAAAGCGAGGGTGAAGATTTTTTATAGCAGGGTAGAAACAGAGGTGGTGTTTATTGTTAAAATAGTACAGGTAGAGGGAGTTCATTTTCTATAACATAGTAAAAATTGGGGTGTATAATTTTTATAACAGTGTAGAAAATGAGGGTGTATTTGTTTTAAAACAGAGTACATGCAGTGGGTGCATATTTTTTATAACAGAGTTCAAATAGAGATAGTATTTATTTTAAAAGCGAGTACAACTACAGGGTATATATATATTAAAACAGAGTACTAAATGAGGGTGAATATTTTTTATTACAGTGTAGAAACAGAGGTTGTATTTAAATTATAACAGAGTACAGGTAGATTGAGTATATTTCTTATAAGAGAGTAGAATTTGACGGTGTAAAATTTTTATAGCAATGAAGAAATAGGGGGAGAATTTGTTTTAAAACCGAGTACATATGTAGGGTGTATATTTTTCACAACATAGTACAAAGAGTGGTAGTATTTATTTTAAAACAGAGTACACACAGAGGGAATATATTTTTTATAACAGAGAAAAAAGGGAGGGTGAATATTTTTTATAACAAAGTAGAAACAGAGGTTGTGTTTATTTTAAAACAGAGTACAGGTAGAGAGAATATATTTTTTTAACAGAGTACAAATTGAGGGTCTATAAATTTTATAACAGTGTATAAATAGAGGGTGTATTTATTTTAAAACAGAGTACATGTAGAGGGTGTATATTTTTCATAACAGAGTAAAAATAGGGATTGTATTTTAAAAGAGAGTAAAACTCGAGGGTGTATATATTTTAAAACAGAGAAATAAATAAATGTGGGTGAATATTTTTAATTACAGAGTAGAAACAGAGGTTGTATTTATTTTAAAACAGAGTACAGGTAGAGGGAGTATATTTTTTATAACAGTAAAAATAGGATAGTATTTATTTTGAAAGAGAGTGCAACTAGAGGGTATATATATTTTAAAACAGAATAATAAATTAGGGTGAATATTTTTAATTACAGAGTAGAAACAGAGGTTGTATTTATTTTAAAACAGAGTACAGGTAGAGGGAGTATATTTTTTAATAACAGAGTGAAAATAGGGATAGTATTTATTTTGAAAGAGAGTACAACT
This sequence comes from Ateles fusciceps, assembly GCA_036589455.1. NCBI lineage: Eukaryota > Metazoa > Chordata > Mammalia > Primates > Atelidae > Ateles > Ateles fusciceps. The sequence continues at coordinate 97,153 of JAZHEH010001130.1, forward strand.
AGAGGGTATATATATTTTAAAACAGAGTAATAAATGAGGGTGAATATTTTTAATTACAGAGTAGAAACAGAGGTTGTATTTATTTTAAAACAGAGTACAGGTAGAGGGAGTATATTTTTTATAATAGAGTAAAAATTGAGGGTGTAAAAATTTATGGCAGTATAGATATAGGAGGTGTATGTGTTTTAAAACAGAGTACAGGTGTAGGGTGTATATTTTTTATAACAGAGTACAAAGTGAGGGTGAGTATTTTTTTATAACAGAGTAGAAACAGAGGTTGTGTTCATTGTAAAAGAGAGTAAAGGTAGAGGGGAATGTATTTTTTATGACCGAGTGCAAATTGAGTTTGTATAATTTTTATAACAGTGTAGAAATAGATGGTGTATTTATTTTAAAACAGAGTACATGTAGTGGGTGTATATTTTTTATAACAGAGTAAAAATAGAGATAGTATTTATTTTAAAAAATACAACTGGAGGGCATATATATTTTTAAACAGTACTAAATGATGGGAAATACTTTTTATTACAGAGTAGAAACAGAGGTTGCATTTATTTTAAAACAGAGTACAGGTAGAAGGAGTATATTTTTTATAACAGAGTACAAATTGAGGTGTATAATTTTTATGGCAGTGTAGAAATATTGGTGTTTTTTTTTTAAACAGAGAATATATATAGTGTGTATATTTTTTATAGCAGAGTACAAATTATTGTAGTATTTATTGTAAAACAGAGTACACCCTGCAGATTTATATTTTTATAACAGAGTACAAAGTGAGGGTGAATATATTTTATAGCAGCGTAGAAACAGAGGTTGTGTTTATTGTAAAAAATAGTACGGGTAGAGGGAGTTCATTTTTTATAACATAGTAAAATTTGAGGGTGTATAATTTTTATAACCGTGTAGAAAAAGAGCGTGTATTTGTTTTAAAACAGAGTACATTTAGTGGGTGTATATTTTTTATAACAGAGTTCAAATAGAGATAGTATATATTTTTAAAGAGAGTACAAATAGAGTTTATATATATTTTAAAACAGAGTACTAAATGAGGGTGAATATTTTTCATTACAGTGTAGAAACAGAGGTTGTATTAATTTTAAAACAGAGTACAGGTAGAGGGAGTATATTTCTTATAAGAGAGTAGAAATTGAGGGTGTAAACTTTTTATAGCAATGAAGAAATAGGGGGAGAATTTGTTTTAAAACAGTACATATGTAGGGTGTATATTTTTTACAACATTGTTCAAATAGAGGTAGCATTTATTTTTAATCAGAGTACATGTAGAGGATGTATATTTTTTATTACAGTACAAATAGAGATATTATTTATTTTAAAAGAGAGTACAACTAGAGGGTATATATATTATAAAACAGAGTAAAAAATGAGGGTGAATATTTTTTATTACAGAGTAGAAACAGAGGGTGTATTTATTTTTAAACAGAGTACAGGAAGAAGGAGTATATTTTTTATAACAGAGTACAAATTGAGGGTGTATAATTTTTATAAAAGTGTATAAATAGGGGGTGTATTTATTTTAAAACAGAGTATATGTAGAGGGTGCATATTTCTCATAACAGTGTAAAAATAGAGATAGTATTTATTTCAAAAGAGTACAACTTGATGGTATGTATATTTTAAAACAGAGTACTAAGTGAGGGTGAATATTTTTTATTACAGAGTAAAAACAGAGGTTGCATTTATTTTCAAACAGAGCACAGGTAGAGGGAGTGTATTTCTTATAAGAGAGTGGAAATTGAGGGTGTACAATTTTTTTAACAAGAAATAGGGGGAGAATTTGTTATAAAACAGAGTACATATATAGGGTGTATATTTTTTACAAAATAGTACAAATAGAGGTAGAATTTATTTTAAAACAGAGTAAATGTAGAGGGTGTATACTTTTTATAGCACTGTAGAATTAGTGGGTGTATTTGTTTTAAAACAGAGAACATGTATAGGGTGAATATTTTTTATAACAGTGTAAAAATAGAGGTAGTATTTATTTTAAAACAGAGTACACCAAGACTCTATATATTTTTTATATCAGAGTACAAATTGAGGGCGAATACTTTTTATAACAGAGTAGAAACAGAGGTGGTGCTTATTGTTAAACAGAGTACATGTAGACGGAGAGTATTTTTTATAACAGAGTACGAATTGAGGGTGTATAATTTTTATGACAGTGTAGAAATAAAGGGTGTATTTATTTTAAAACAGAGTACATGTTGAGGGTGTATATTTTTATAACAGAGTACAAATTGAGGGTGTATAATTTTTATAACAGTGTAGAAATAGAGGGTGTATTTTAAAACAGAGTTCATGTAGAGGGTGTATATTTTTTATAACAGAGAAAAAATAGAGATAGTATTTATTTTAAAATAATAAAACTAGAGGATATATATATTTTAAAACAGAGTAATAAATGAGGGTGAATATTTTATATTACAGAGTAGAAACAGAGGTTGCATTTATTTTAAAGTAGAGTACAGGTAGAAGGAGAATATTTTTTATAACAGAGTACAAATTTAGGTGTATAATTTTTATAGCAGTATAGAAATATTTTATGTATTTGTTTTAAAACAGAGAATATATATAGTGTGTATAGTTTTTATTACAGAGTAAAAATAGTGGTTGTATTTATTGTAAAACAGAGTACAACCAGAAGGTTTATATTTTTTATAACAGAGTACAAAGTGAGGGTGAATATTTTTTATAGCAGTGTAGAAACAGAGGTTGTGTTTATTGTAAAAAAATAGTACAGGTAGAGGGAGTTCATTTTTTATATCAGAGTAAAAATTGAGGGTGTATAATTTTTATAACAGTGTAGAAAAAGAGGGTGTATTTATTTTAAAACAGAGTACATGTAGTGGCTGTATATTTTTTATAACAGAGTTCAAATAGGGATAATATTTCTTTTTAAAGAGAGTACAAATAGAGGGTATATATATTTTAAAACAGAGTACTAAGTGAGGGTGAATATTTTTTATTAGAGTAGAAACAGAGGTTGTATTTAAATTAAAACAGAGTACAGGTAAAGGGAGTATATTCCTTATAAGAGAGTAGAAATTGAGGGTGTAAAATTTTTATGGCAATGAAGAAATAGGGGGTGAATTTGTTTTAAACAGAGTACATATATAGGGTGTATATTTTTTACAACATAGTACAAATAGTGGTAGCATTTATTTTAAAACAGAGTACATGTAGAGGGTGTATATTTTTTTTTAGCACTGTAGAATTAGTGGGTGTATTTGTTTTAAAAAAGAGGACATGTATAGGGTGCATATATTGTATAACAGTGTACAATTAGAGGTAGTATTTATTTTTAAAAAAGTACAACAAGACGGTATATATTTTTTATATCAGAGTACAAATTGAGGGTGAACATTTTTTATAACAGAGTAGAAACAGAGGCTGTGTTTATTGTTAAACGGAGCACATGTAGACGGAGTATATTTTTTATAACAGAGTACAAATTGAGGTTGTATAAATTTTATAACAGTGTAGAAATAGAGGGTGTATTTATTTTAAAACAGAGTACATGTAGAGGGTGTATATTTTGTATAACAGAGTAAAAATAGTGATTGTATATATTTTAAAAGAGTACAACTAGAGGGTATATATATTTTAAAACAGACTACTAAATTAGGGTGAATATTTTTTATTACAGAGTAGAAACAGAGGTTCTATTTATTTTAAAACAGAGTACACGTAGAGGGAGCATATTTTTTATAATAGAGTACAAATTGAGGGTGTAAAATTTTTATAGCAGTGTAGATATAGGGGTGTATTTGTTTTAAAACAGAGTATATACATTGGGTGTATATTTTTTATAACAGAGTACAAATAGTGGTAGTATTTATATTAAAACAGAGTACACCCAGAGGGTTTTTATTTTTTATAACAGAGTAAATAGTGAGGGTGAATATTTTTTATAACAGAGTAGAAATAGAGGTTGTGTTTATTGTAAAACACAGAACAGGTAGAGGGAGTATATTTTCTATAAGAGAGTACAAATTGACGCTGTATAATTTTTATAACAGTGCAGAAATAGAGGGTGTATTTATTTTAAAACAGAGTACATGTATAGGGTGCATATTTTTCATAACAGAGTACAAATAGAGGTAGTATTTATTCTAAAACAGAGTACACCCAGAGGGTATATATTTCTTATAAGAGAGTACAAAGTGAGGGTGAATATTTTTTATAACGGAGTAGAAACAGAGGTTGTGTTTATTGCAAAACAGAGTACAGGTAGAGGGAGTATTTTTTTTTTATAACAGAGTTCATGATGAGGGTGTATAATATTTATAAGAATGTAGAAATAGAGGATGTATTTATTTTAAAACAGAGTACACGTAGAGGGTGTATATTTTTTATAACAGAGTAAACATAGAGATAGTATTTATTTTAAAATAATACAACTAGATTGTGTATATAGTTTAAAACAGAGTACTAAATGAGGGTGAATATTTTTTATTACAGAGTAGAAACAGAGGTTGTATTTATTTTAAAACAGAGTACTGGTAGAAGGAGTATATTTTTTATAACAGAGTACAATTTGAGGTGTATAATTTTTATAGCAGTGTAGAAATAGTGGGTGTATTTGTTTTAAAACAGAGATGTATAGGGTCTATATTTTTTATAACAGAGTACAAAGAGTGGTAGTATTTATTGTAAAACAGAGTACACCCAGAGGGTTTATATTTTTTATAACAGAGTGCAAAGTGGGGGTGAATATTTTTTATAACAGCGTAGAAACAGAGGTGGTGTTTAATGTAAAAAGTAGTACAGGTAGAGGGAGTGTATTTTTTATAACAGTAAAAATTGAGGGTGTATAATTTTTATAACAGTGTAGAAAAAGTGGGTGTACTTATTTTAAAACAGAGTACATGTAGTGGGTGTATATTTTTTATAACAGAGTTCAAATAGAATATTTATTTTAAAAGAGAGTACAACTAAAGAGTATATATATTTTAAAAAAGAGAAATAAATATGGTTGAATATTTTTTATTACAGAGTAGAAACAGAGGTTGTATTTATTTTAAAACAGAGTACAGGTAGAGGGAGTATATTTCTTATAAGAGAGTAGAAATTGAGGGTGTAAAATTTTTATAGCAATGAAGAAAGAGGGGGAGAATTTTTTTTAAAACAGAGTACATATATAGGGTGTATATTTTTTACAACATAGTACAAATAGAGGTAACATTTATTGTAAAACAGAGTACATGTAGAGGGTGTATATTTTTTATAACAGACTAAAAAGAGAGATAGTATTTATTTTAAAAGAGATTACAACTTGAGGGTATATATATTTTAAAACAGAGCAAAAAATGAGGGTGAATATTTTTTATTACAGTGTAGAAACTGAGGTTGTATTTATTTTTAAACAGAGTACAGGTAGATAAAGTGTACGTTTTATAACAGAGTACAAATTGAGGGTGTATAATTTTTATAACAGTGTATAAATAGAGGGTGTATTTATTTTAAAACAGAGTACATGTAGAGGGTGTATATTTTTCATAACAGAGTAAAAATACGGATTGTATTTATTTTAAAAGAGAGTACAACTCGAGGGTATATATATTTTAAAACAGAGTAACAAATGAGGGTGAATATTTTTTATCACAGTGTAGAAACAGAGGTTGTATTTTATTTTAAAACACAGTACAGGTAGAGGGAGTATAATTTTTATAACAGACTACAAATAGAGGGTGTATAATTTTTAAAACAGTGTAGAAATAGAGGATGTGTTTATTTTTAAGCAGAGTACATGTAGAGGGTGTATATTTTTAATATGAGAGTACAAATAGAGATAGTATTTATTTTAAAAGGGAGTACAACTAGAGGGCATATATATTTTAAAACAGAGTACAAAATTAGTGTGAATATTTTTTATTACAGAGTAGAAACAGAGGTTGTATTTATTTTAAAACAGAGTACCGGTAGAGGGAGTATATTTTTTATAACAGACTACAAATAGAGGGTGTATAATTTTTATAACAGTGTAGAAATAGGGGTTGCATTTATTTTAAAACAGAGTACATGTAGAGGGTGTATATTTTTTGAAACACAGTACAAATAGAGATACTATTTATTTTAAAGAGGGTACATCTTGGGGGTATATATATTTTAAAACAGAGTACTAAATGGGTGTGAATATTTTTTATTACAGAGTAGAAACAGAGGTTTTATTTATTTTAAAACAGAGTACAGGTAGAGGGAGTATATTTTTTATAACAGAGTACAAATTGAGGGTGTATAATTTTTATAAGAGTGTATAAATAGAGGATGTATTTATTTTAAAGCAGAGTACATGTAGAGGGTGTATATTTTTCATAACAGAGTAAAAATAGTGATCGTATTTATATTAAAAGAGAGTACAACTCGAGGGTATATATATTTTAAAACAGAGTAATAAATGAGGGTGAATTTTTTTATTACAGAGCAGAAACAGAGGTTGTGTTTATTTTAAAACACAGTACAGGTAGAGGGAGTATATTTTTTATAACAGACTACAAACAGAGGGTGTATAATTTTTATAACAGTGTAGAAATAGAGGATGTATTTATTTTTAAGCAGAGTACATGTAGAGGGTGTATATTTTTTATAAGAGAGTACAAATAGATACTATTTATTTTAAAAGGGAGTACAACTAGAGGGTATATATATTTTAAAACAGAGTACAAAATGAGGGTGAATATTTTTTATTACAGAGTAGAAACAGAGGTTGTATTTATTTTAAAACTGAGTACCGGTAGAGGGAGTATATTTTTTATAACAGACTACAAATAGAGGGTGTATAATTTTTATAACAGTGTAGAAATAGTGGTCGCATTTATTTTAAAACACAGTACATGTAGAGGGTGTATATTTTTTATAACACAGTACAAACAGAGATATTATTTATTTTAAAGAGAGTACAACTAGAGGGTATATATATTTTAAAACAGAGTACTAAATGGGAGTGAATATTTTTTATTACAGAGTAGAAACAGAGGATGTATTTATTTTAAAACAGAGTACAGGTAGAGGGAGAATATTTTTTAAAACAGAGTACAAATAGAGGTAGTATTTATTTTAAAACCGAGTACACCCAGATGGTATATATTTTTTATGACACAGTACAATGTGAGGGTGAATATTTTTTATATCTGAGTAGAAACAGAGGTTGTGTTAACTGTAAAACAGAGTACAGGTGGAGGGAGTATATTTTTTATAAAAGAGTACAAATTGAGGGTGTAAAATTTTTATACCAGTGTAGACATAGGGGGTGCATTTGTTTTAAAACAGTGTACATGTATTGGGTGTATATTTTTTATAACAGAGTACAAATAGAGGTAGTATTTATTTTAAAACAGAGTACATGTAGAGGGTGTATATATTTTATAACAGAGTACAAATAGAGATAGTATTTATTTTAAAGGAGAGTACAACTAGAGGGTATATATATTTTAAAGCAGAGTACTAAATAAGGGTGAATATTTTTTATTAAAGGGTAGAATCAGAGGTTGTAGTTATTTTAAAACAGAGTACAGGTAGAGGGAGTATGTTTTTTATAATAGCGTAAAAATTGAGGGTGTATAATTTTATGTTTGTTTGTTTGTTTTTAGAAAAAGAGAAAAAGGGAAGGAAGAAAAAAACGAATGAAATAAAGAGAAAAAGAAGAAAAAAAAAAGGGGGGGGGAGAGAGAACGGGAATCTTGCTCTATGGCCCAGGCTTGAATGCAGTCTGCAAATTAATACTAAAAGCTTTTATTATACTAATAATTGTGATATACAATGGAAACAGGAAGGAATAAGGGAGGAAAATAACAACACACAGCCAACCAATATTTCATTTAAACCTATGAAATGCTATGCAATTGCTAGGGAGTGATTTACTCCCAACCATGTGGTCACTTTTAGAATAAATGTGATGTGTTACTGAAAAAAAAAATGTGTATTTTGTGGATTTGGAGTAGAGAGTTCTGTAAATGTTTATTAAGTTTACTTGTTTGAGGTTTAAGTTCAAGTCCCGGGTATCCTTCTTAACATTCTGTCTCATTAATTTGTCCAATATTGAAAATGTAATGTTAAAGTCTCCCACTATTATTTTGTGGGGGTCCAAGTCTCTTTGTAAGTCACCAAGAAGTTGCCATATGTATCTGGGTGCTCCTATATTGGGTGCGCATAGACTTAGGGTCATTAGCTCTTCCCCTTACATTGATCCCTCTACCATTATACAATGTCCTTCTTATCTCTTTCGGTTTCTATTACTTTAAAGTCTATTTTATCAGAGATGAGAATTGCAACTACTGCTTTTTTTTTTCTTTTTTTTTTTTTTTTTTTTTTGCTCTCCATTTGGTTGGCAAATCTGCCTCCATCCCTTTGTTTTGAGTCTCTGTATATCCTTGCATGTAAGATGGATCTGGATGCAGCTTACTGATGGGTCCTTTGAAGTGGCTGATACTGGTTGTTCCCCTCTATACATAGTGCCTCCTTCAGAAGCTCTTGTAAAGCAAGTCTGGTGGTAATGAAATCTCTGAGTAGTTGTTTGCAAAAAATTTTATTTTTCCTTCACTTATGAAACTTAGTTTGGCTGGATAGGAAATTCTGGGTTGAAAGTTCTTTTCTTTAAGGATGTTGAATATTGGCCCCGACTCTCCTCTGGCTTGTAGGGTTTCTGCTGAGAGATCAGCTGTGAGTCTGATAGGCTTCCCCTTGTGGGCAACCTGACCTTCTCTCTGGCCGCCCGTAGTATTTTCTCCTTCGTTTCAACCCTGATAAATCTAATGATTATGTGCCTTGGTGTTGCTCTTTTTGAGGAATATCTTTGTGGTGTTCTCTGCATTACCTGGAGATGGGCATTGTCTTGCCTTGCTAGGTTAGGAAAGTTTTCCTGGATAATATCCTGAAAAATATTTTCCAGCTTGGATTCATTCTCTTCGTCACATTCAGGTAAAGCTATCAAACGTTGATTAGGTCTTTTCACATAGTCCCATATTTCTTGGAGACTTTGCTCATTCCTTTCTACCCTTTTTTCTCTAATCTTGTCTTCTCGTTTTATTTTATTAAGTTGGTCTTCGACCTCTGAAATCCTTTCCCCTGCTTGATCAATTCGACTGTTAAAACTTGTGCATACTTCTCAAAGTTCTCCTATTGTGTTTTTCAGTTGCATTAATTCACTTATATTCCTCTTTAAATTGTCCATTCTCATGAACATTTCGTGAAACCTTTTTTCAAGGTTCTTAGTTTCCTTGCATTGGGCTAGAACATGTTCTTTTAGCTCACAGAAGTTTCTCATTATCCACCTTCTGAAGCCCGATTCTGTTGATTCCTCACATTCATTTTCTATCAGGCCTTGTTCAATTGGTGATGAGGCACTGCAATCCTCTGTAGGAGGAGAGACATTCTGACTTTGGGTGTTTTCAGCCTTTTTGCGCTGGGATCTTCCCATCTCCATGGATCCATCCACCTGTCGTCCGTGTAACCTCTGACCCTCAGACTAGGTCTCTGAGTGGACGTCCAGACACCAAATTGAGGGTGTATAATTTTTGTAACAGTGTAGAAATAGAGGGTGTATTTATTTAAAACAGTGTACATGTAGAGGGTGTATATTTTTTTATAACAGAGTACAAATAGTGATAGTATTTATTTTAAAAGAGAGTAAAACTAGAGGGTATATATACTTTAAACAGAGTACTAAATGATTGTGAATATTTTTTACTACAGAGTAGAAACAGAGGTTGTATTTATTTTAAAACAGAATACAGGTAAAGGGACTATTTTTTATAACAGAGTTCAAATTGAAAATGTTAAATTTATACAGAAGTGTAGAAATAGGGGGTGTATTTGTTTTAAAACAGAGTACATGCATACGGTATATATTTCTTATAACAGATAACAAGAAGAGATAATATTTATTTTAAAACAGAGTACACACAGAGGGTATATGTTTTTAATAACAGTACGAATGGAGGGTGAATATTTTTTATAACAGTAGAAAGAGAGGTTGTGTTTATTGTAAAACAGAGAACAGGTAGAGGGAGAATATTTTTTATAACAGAGTACAAATTAAGGATGTATAATTTTAATAGCAATGTAGAAATAGAGGGAGTATTTGTTTTAAAACAGAGTACATGTAGAGGGTGTATATTTTTTATAATAGAGTAAAAATAGGGATAGTAATTATTTTAAAGAGAGTACAACTAGAGGGTATATATATTGCAAAACAGAGTAGTAAATGAGGGTGAATATTTTTTATTACAGAGTAGAAACAGAGGTTGTATTTATTTTAAAACAGAGTACAGGAAGAGAGAGTATATTTTTTATAACAGAGTACAAATTGAGGGTGTAAAATTTTTACAGCAGTGTAGAAATAGGGGGTGTATTTGTTTTAAAACAGAGTACAAGAATAGGGTGTATATTTTTTATAACAGAGTACCAATAGAGGTAGTATTCATTTTAAAACAGAGTAAACCCAGAGGGTATATATTTTTTTAACAGAGTAAAAAGTGAGGGTGAATATTTTTATAACAGAGTAGAAACAGAGGTTGTGTTTATTGGAAAACAGAGTACAGGTAGAGAGAGTATATTTTTATAACAGAGTACAAATTGAGGGTGTACAATTTTTATAACACTGTAGACATAGGGGGTGTATTTATTTTAAAACAGGGTACATGTATAGGGTGTATATTTTTTATATCACCTTACAAAGAGTGGTAGTGTTTCATTTAAAACAGAGTACACACAGAGGGTATATATATTTTTATAACAGAGTACAAAGTAAAGGTGAATATTTTTTCTAACAGAGTAGAAACAGATTGTGTTTGTTGTAATACAGAGTGCAGGTAAAGGGAGTATATTTTTATAACAGAGTACAAATTGAGGGTGAATACTTTTTATAACAGTGTAGAAATAGAGTGTGTGTTTATTTTAAAACTGAGTACATGTAGAGGGTGTATATTTTTATAACAGAGTACAAATTGAGAGTGTATAATTTTTATAACAGTGTAGAAATAGAGGGTGTATTTATTTTAAAACAGAGTACATGTAGGGGGTGTATATATTATATATCAGAGTACAAGTAGAGATAGTATATATTTTAAAAGAGAGTACAACTAGAGGGTATATATATATTTTAAAACAGAATATTAATGAGGGTGAATATTTTTTATTACAGCGTAGAAACAGAGGTTTCATATATTTTATAACAGAATACAAAGAGATTTAGTATTAATTTAAAACAGAGTACACCCAGAGTGTATATATTTTTATAACAGAGTACGAAGTGAGGGTGAATATTTTTTTATAACAGAGTGCAAACAGAAGTTGCGTTTATTGTAAAACAGAGATCAGGTAGAGGGAGTATATTTTTTATAACAGAGTACAAATTGAAGGTGTGCAATTTTTATAACAATATAGAAATAGAGGGTGTATTTATTTTAAAACAGAGTACATGTAGAGGGTGTATATTTTTTATAACAGAGTACAAGTACAGATAGTATTTATTTTAAAAGAGAGTAAATCAAGAGAGTATATATATTTTAAAACAGAGCACTAAATGAGGGTGAATATTTTTCATTACAGAGTAGAAACAGAGGTTGTATTTATTTTAAAATAGAGTACAGGTAGATGGAGTATATTTTTTGTAAGAGAGTACAAATTGAGGGTGTATAATTATTATAGGAGTTAGAATTAGGGGGTGTATTTGTTTTAAAACAGAGTATATGTATAGGTTGTATAATTTTATAACAGAGTACAAATAGAGGAAGAATTTATTTTAAAACCGAGAATATCCAGAGGGTATATATTTTTTATAACAGAGTACAAATTGAGGGTCAATATTTTTTATATCAGAGTAGAAACAGAGGTTGTGTTTATTGTAAAACGGAGTACAGGTAGAGGGAGTATATTTTTTATAACAGAGTACAAATTGAGGGTGAGTAATTTTTATAACAGTGTAGAAATAGAGAGTGTATTTATTTTAAAACAGAGTACATGTACAGGGTGCATATTTTTTACAACAGAGTAAAAGTGGAGAGAGTATATTTTTTATAACAGTGTAGAAATAGAGTGTGTATTTATTTTTAAACAGAGTACATGTAGAGGGTGTATGTTTTTTATAAGAGAGAACAAATAGAGATAGTATTTATTTCAAAAGAGAGTACATCTTGATGGTATATATATTTTAAAACAAAGAACTAAATGAGGGTGAATATTTTTTATTACACAGTATAAATTGAGTGTGTGTAATTTTTATAACAATGTAGAAATAGAGGGTGTATTTATTTTAAAACAGAGTACATGTGGAGGGTGTATATTTTTTATAACAGAGTACAAATAGAGACAGTATTTACTTTTAAAGAGAGTACATCAAGAGGGTATATACATTTTAAAACAGAGTACTAAATAAGGATGAATATTTTTTCTTACAGCGTAGAAACAGAGATTGCATTTATTTTAAAACAGAGTACAGGTACAGGGAGTATATTTTTCATAACACAGTAAAAACTGAGGCTGTAAAATTTTTATAATAGTGTAGAAATGAAGGGTATATTTGTTTTAAAACAGAGTACATGTATAGGGTGTATATTTTTTATAACAGTGTACAAATAGTGATAGTATTTATTTTAAAAGAGAGTACAACCAGACTGTATATATATTTTAAAAGAGTATTAAATGAGGGTGAATATTTTTTATTACAGAGTAGAAACAGAGGCTGTATTTATTTTAAAACAGAGTACAGGAAGAGGGAGTATATTTTTTATAACAGAGTACAAATTGAGGGTGTAAAATTGTTATAGCAGTGTAGCAATAGGGGGTGTATTTTTTTTTAAAACATAGAACATGATAAGGGTGTATATTTTTTATAACAGTACAAATTTATGGTGTATAATTTTTATAGCAGTGTAGAAATATGGGGGTATTTGTTTTAAAACAGAGTACATATATTTTGTGTACATTTTTTATAACAGAGTACAAATAGAGGTAGTATTTATTTTAAAACAGAGTACACCCAGAGGGTATATATTTTTTATAACAGAGTACAAAATGAGGGTGAAAATTTTTATAACAGAGAAGAAACAGAGGTTGTGTTTCCTGTAATACAGAGAACAGGTAGAGGGAATATATTTTATATAACAGTGTACAATTTGAGGGTGTATAATTTTTATAACAGTGTATAAATAGAGGGTGTATTTATTTTAAAACATAGTACATGTAGGGGGTGTATATTTTTATAACAGAGTACAAATAGAGATAGTATTTATTTTAAAAGAGAGTACAACTAGAGGTATATATATTTTAAAACAGAGTACTAAATGAGGGTGAATATTTTTTATTACAGAGTAGAAACACAGGTTGTATTTATTTTAAAACAGAGTACACTTAAAGGGAGTATATATTTTATGACAGAGTACAAATTGAGGGTGTCTAATTTTTATAACAGTGTAGAAAGAGGGCGTGTATTTGTGTTAAATCAGAGGACATATATAGGGTGTATATTTTTTATAACGGAATACAAATAGTGGTAGTATTTATTTTAAAACAGAGTACACCCAGATTCTATATGTTATTTAAAACAGAGTACAAAGTGAGGTAGAATATTTCTATAACAGAGTAGAAACAGACGTTGTGTTTATCTTAAAACAGAGTACAGGTTGTTGTAGAATATTTTTTATAACAGGGTATAAATTGGGGGTTAAAATTTTTATAGCAGTGTGGAAATAGGCGGTGTATTTGTGTTAAAACAGAGTACATGTATATTGTGTATATTAGTTATAAAAGAGTAAAAATAGAGGTAGTATTTATTTTAAAACAGAGTACACCCACAGTTCATATATTTTTATAACAGAGTACAATGTGAGGGTGAATATTTTTTATAACAGAGTAGAAACAGAGGTTGTGTTTCTCATACTACAGAGTACAGGTAGAGGGAGTATATATTTTATAACAGAGTACAAATTGAGGGTGTATAATTTTTATAACAGTGTAGAAATAGAGTGTGTATTTATTTAAAAACAGAGTACATGTAAAGGGTGTATATTTTTTAAAACAGAGTAGAAAGAGAGATACTATTTATTTTAAAAGAGAGTACATCTAGATTGTATATATAGTTTAAAACCGAATCCTAAATGAGGGTGAATATTTTTTATTAGAGAGTAGAAACAGAGGTTGCATTTATTTTAAAATGGATTATAGGTAGAGTTAGAATATTTTTTATAACAGAGTCCAAATTGAGGGTGTATAATATTTAAAGCTGTGTAGAATTAGTGGGAGTATTTGTTTTAAAACAGATTACATATATTGTGTGTGTATTTTATATAACAGAGTACAAATAGAGGTAGTATTTATTTTGAAACAGAGTACACCTAGAGGGTATATATTTTTTATAGCAGAGTAAAAAGTGAGGGTGACTATTTTTTATAACAGAGTACAAACAGAGGTTGTGTTTATTGTTAAACAGAATACAGGTAGATGGAGTATATTTTTTATAACAGAGTAAAAATTGAGGGTGTATAATTTTTTAACAGTGTAGAAATACAGTGTGTATTTATTTTAAAATGGAGTACATGTAGAGGGTGTATATTTTTTATAACAGAGTACAAATTCAGGGTGTATAATATTTATAACAGTGTTGAAATAGAGGGTGTATTTATTTTAAAACAGAGTACATGTAGAGGGTGTATATTTTGTATAACACAGTACAAATTGAGGGTGTATATTTATTTAAACAGAGTACATGTGTAGAGTGTATATTTTTTATCTCAGAGTAGAAATTGAGGGTGTATATTTAATAACAGATTAGAAATAGAGGTTGTATTTATTTTAAAAGAAAGTACATGTAGAGGGAGTTTACTTTTCATAACACAGTAAAAATTGATGGTGTATATTTTTTATAACAGAGTACAAATTCAGGGTGTATATTTTTTTAACAGAGTAGACATGGATGTCGTATTTGTTTTATAAGAGGACAAATAGAGGGTGTACATTTTTTATATCATAGTACAAATTGAGAGTGCATATTTTTTAAAACTGAGTACATGTGGAGGGTGTATATATACACCCTCCACATGTACTATGTGTTAAAAAAATATACATCCTCAACTTGTACTGTTATAAAAAATATTCACTCTTAACATGTAGTCTCTTTTAAAATAAATACACCCTCAATTTGTACTCTGTTGTAAACAATATACACCCTCAACATATACTATGCTTTTAAAAATATACACAATCAAATTTTACTCTGTTATAAAAATATAGACCCTCTACATACACTCTGTATTAAAATAAATACAGGCTCTATTTCTACTCTGTTATAAATATATACACATTCAATTTGCTGTGTGTTATAAAAATATACACCCTCCGCATGTACTCTGTTTTAAAATAAGTACACCATCAATTTATACTGTGTTATAAAATATATACACCCTCCACATGTACTGTTTTTAAAAATTTACACCCTCAATTTGTACTGTTATGGAAAATATACAACCTCTTCATGTACTCTGCTTTAAAATGAATACACCGTCTATTTCTTCTCTGTTATAAAAAATATAGACACTCAAATTTTACAGTGTCATACAAAATATACACCCACAAAATGTACCCTGATTTAAAATAGATACACCCTCAATTTGTACTCTGTTATGAAAAATATACACCCTCAACATTTACTCTGTTTTAAAACATATACACCCTCAAATTTTACTCTGTTATAAAAAATATACACCCTCTATATATACTGTTTTATAATAAATACACCATCTATTTCTACTCTATTATAAATGATATACACCATATACATGTACTCTGTTTTAAAAGAAATACACCTTATATTTCTACTCTGTTATAAAAATATACCCCCGCAATTTGCAGTGTTTTAAAAAATATACACCATCTGTAAGTACTCTGTTTCAAAATAAATACACCATCTATTTCTACTCTGTTATAAAATATATGCAACCTCTAGATGTACTCTCTTTTAAAAAATATGCATGCTCAATTTGTACTTTGTTATAAAAAATATGCAACCTCTACCTGTACTCTGTTTTAAAATGAATATTCCCTCTATTTCTACTCTGTTATAAAAAATATACACACTCAAATTTTACAGTGTTATAAAATATATACTCCCTTTACATGTGCTCTGTTTTCAAATAAATGCCCCATCTCTTTCTACTCTGTTATAAAAATATACACCCACCACTTGTACTCTCTTTTTAAAAATGTACACCCTCAATTGGTACTCTGTTATAAAATATATACACCCTATAAATGTACTCTGTTTTAAAATGAATATTCCCTCTATTTCTACTCTGTTATAAAAAATATACACACTCAAATTTTACAGTGTTATAAAATATATACTCCCTTTACATGTGCTCTGTTTTCAAATAAATGCCCCATCTCTTTCTACTCTGTTATAAAAATATACACCCACCACTTGTACTCTCTTTTTAAAAATGTACACCCTCAATTGGTACTCTGTTATAAAATATATACCCTATAAATGTACTCTGTTTTAAAATAAATACACCCTCTATTTCTACTCTGATATAAAAAATATACACCCTCAATTTGCACTGTGTTATAAAAAATATACAAACTCTGCATGTACTCTGTTTTAATATAAATACACCATCAATTTCTACTCTGTTAAAATAAATATATACCCACCTCATGTACTCTCTTCAAAAATATACATCCTCAATTTGTACTTTGTTATAAAAAATATACACCCAAAAATATTACTCTCTTTTAAAATAAATACACCCTCAATGTTTACAAGGTTATAAAGATATACACCCTTCAAATGTACTCTGCTTTCAAAAATATACACCCTACATTTGTACTCTGTTATAAAAATATACATCACCAAAATGTACTCTGTTTTAAATAAATACACCCTCTATTTCTACTCTGTTATAAAATATATACACCCTCAGTTTGTACTCTGTTTTAAAATAAATACACCCTCTATTTCTACTCTGTTATAAAAAATATACTCCCTCAATTTGTACTCTGTTATATAAAATATACACTGTCTACATGTAGTCTGTTTTAAAATAAATACGACCCCTATTACTACTCTGTTATAAAAAATATACACCCTCAATTTCTACTCTGTTATGAAAAATATACAACCTACATATGTACACTTTTTAAAAAAATATACACCCTCAATTGGTACTGTGTTATGCAGAGTATACACCCTCAAATTTTACTCTATTACAAAAAATATAGACCCTCTACATGTACTCTCTTTTAAAATACATACAACTCCATTCTACTCTATAATAAAAAATATACACCCTCAATTTTTACTGTGTTATAAAACATATATCTCCTCTACTTGAACTCTGCCTTAAAATAAATACATCTGTTACTACTCTGTTATAAAATATATACACCCTCAATTTGTACTTTGATTTGAAAAATATACACCCTCAGCATGTACTCTATTTTAAGAAATATATACCCTCAAATTTTAGTCTGTTATGAAAAATATAGACCCTCTGCATATTCTCTGATTTAAAATGAATACACCTTCTGTGTCTACTCTGTTTTAAAAATTATACACACTCAAATTTTACAGTGTTATAAAAATATACGCCCTCTACATGTACTGTTTTAAAATAAATACACCATCTATTTCTACTCTATTATAAAATATATACATCTTCTATATATACTCCATTTTATAAAGCATACACCCTCTATTTCTACTCTGTTATAAAAAATACACACACTCAAATTTTGCAGCGTTATAAAAAATAAACACCCTCTACTATTACTGTTTTAAAATAAACACATCACCTATTTCTTCTCTATTATGAAAAATGTACACCCTCTAAATGTAGTCGGTTTTAAAATAAATGCACAATCTATTTCTACTCTGTTGTGAAAAATATACACCCTCCACCTGTACTCTGTTTTTTAATATATACACCATCAATTTGTACTCTGTTATATAAAAAAAAAACCTCTGCATTTACTGTTTTACAATGAATACACCCTCTCTTTTCTACTGTGTTATAAAAAATATACACACTCAAATTTTACAGTGTGAAAAAAGTATTCACACTCTACGTGTACTCTGTTTTAAAATAAATACGTCATCTATTTCTACTCTGTTACAATAAATATGCACCATCTACATGTACTCTGTTTTAAAATAAATACACCCTCTATTTCTACTCTATTATAAAAAATTTACACCATCTACACATACTCTGTTTTAAAATAGACCCTCTATTTCTACTCTATTATAAAAAATATACATCTTCAAATTCTTCTATATTATAAAAAATATACACCATGAATATTTACTCTGTTTAAAATATATACACCCACTATTACTACTCTGGTATAAAAAGTATACGCCCTCAATTTTTACTCTGTTTAAAAAATATGCATCCAACACATCTACCATGTTTAAAAAATATACACCCTCAATTTGTACTGTGTTATACAAAATATACCCCATCGACGTGTACACTGTTTAAAAAATATACACCTTCGGAGGTCTCTGTCCTGTTCCATTGGTCTATATCTCTGTTTTGGTACCAGTACCATGCTGTTTTGATTACTGTAGCTTTGTAGTATAATTTGAAGTCCGGGAGTGTGATGCCTCCAGCTTTGTTCTTTTTGCTTAGAATTGACTTGGCTATGCGGGCTCTCTTTTGGTTCCATATGAAGTTTAAGGTGGTTTTTTCCAGTTCTTCAAAGAAGGTCATTGGTAGCTTGATAGGGATAGCATTGAATCTGTAAATTACTTTGGGCAGTATGGCGATTTTGACAATATTGATTCTTCCAAGCCATGAACATGGAATATTTCTCCATCTGTTTGTGTCCTCTCTTATTTCATTGAGCAGTGGTTTGTAGTTCTCCTCGAAGAGGTCCTTTACGTTCCTTGTTAGTTGTATCGCTAGGTATTTTATTCTCTTTGTAGCAATTGTGAATGGCAGTTGGTTCTTGATTTGGCTGTCTTTAAGTCTGTTATTGGTGTATAGGAATGCTTGTGATTTTTGCACATTGATTTTATATCCTGAGACTTTGCTGAAGTTGCTTATCAGTTTCAGGAGATTTTGGGCTGAGACGATGGGGTCTTCTAGATATACAATCATATCGTCTGCAAATAAAGACAATTTGACTTCCTCCTTTCCTATTTGAATATCCTTTATTTCTTTTTCACAACACATCTACAACCACCTGATCTTTGACAAACCTGACAAAAACAAACAATGTGGGAGCGAGTCCCTGTTTAATAAATGGTGTTGGGAAAACTGGCTAGTCATGTGCAGAAAGCAGAAGCTGGACCCCTTCCTGACACCTTACACTAAAATTAACTCCAGATGGATTAAAGACTTAAACATAAGACCTAACACCATAAAAACCCTAGAAGAAAATCTAGGCAAAACCATTCAGGACATAGGTGTAGGCAAGGACTTCATGACCAAAACACCAAAAGCAGTGGCAACAAAAGCCAAAATAGACAAATGGGACCTAATCAAACTCCATAGCTTCTGCACAGCAAAAGAAACAGTCATTAGAGTGAATCGGCAACCAACAGAATGGGAAAAAATTTTTGCAGTCTACCCATCTGACAAAGGGCTGATAACCAGAATCTACAAAGAACTGAAACACATTTACAAGAAAAAAACAAACAAACCCATTCAAAAGTGGGCGAAGGATATGAACAGACACTTTACAAAAGAAGACATACATGAAGCCAACAAACATATGAAAAAATGCTCATCATCACTGGTCATTAGAGAAATGCAAATCAAAACTACATTGAGATACCATCTCATGCCAGTTAGAATGGCGATCATTAAAAAATCTGCAGACAACAGATGCTGGAGAGGATGTGGAGAAATAGGAACGCTTTTACACTGTTGGTGGGAGTGTAAATTAGTTCAACCATTGTGGAAGACGGTGTGGCGATTCCTCAAGGACCTAGAAATAGAAATTCCATTTGATCCAGCAATCCCATTACTGGGTATATATCCAAAAGACTATAAATCGTTCTACTATAAGGACACATGCACACGAATGTTCATTGCAGCACAGTTTACAATAGCAAAGACGTGGAACCAACCCAAATGTCCATCGATGATAGACTGGACAGGGAAAATGTGGCACATATACACCATGGAATATTATGCAGCCATCAAAAACGATGAGTTCGTGTCCTTTGTAGGGACATGGATGAACCTGGAAACCATCATTCTCAGCAAACTGACACAAGAACAGAGAATCAAACACCACATGTTCTCACTCATAGGCGGGTGTTGAACAATGGGAACACATGGACACAGGGAGGGGGAGTATCACACACTGGGGTCTGTCAGGGGGGAAAAGGGGAGGGATAGTGGGGGGGTGGGGGAGTTGGGGAGGGATAGCATGGGGGAGAAATGCCAGATATAGGTGATGGGGGAGGAAGGCAGCAAATCACACTGCCATGTGTGTACCTATGCAACAATCTTCCATGTTCTTCACATGTACCCCCAAACCTAAAATGCAATAAAAAATATATACACCTTCAAATTTTACTGTTATAAAAAATATAGACCCTCTAAATGTACTCTGTTTTAAAGTAAATACACCCTTTATTTCTTCTCTGTTATAAAAATATACACCCTCCACATATACTCTGCTTTAAAATATATACACCCTCAATTTGCACTGTTTTTAAAAATGATACAACCTCTGCATGTACTCTGTTTTAAAATAAATAAACCATCTATTTTTACTCTGTTATAAAAAATATACACCTTCCACATATACTGTGTTTTAAAAAATATACACCCTCAATTTTTATCTGTTATAAAATATATACAACCTCTACTTGTACTCTGTTTTAAAATGAATACAACCTCTATTTCTACTCTATTTTAAAAAATATACACACTCAAATTTTACAGTGTTAGAAGAAATATACAAACACTGAATGTACTCTGTTTTAACATAAATACACCATCTATTTCTACTCTTTTATAAAATATATACACCCTCAATTTGTACTCTGGTATGAAAAATATGCACCCTCAGCATGCACTCTGATTAAAAAATATACAATTTTATTTGGTACTGTGATATAAAAAGTATACAAATACTGCCTGTATTCTCTTTTAAAATAAACACACCATCTATTTCTACTTTGTTAAAAAAATATACAGGCACCACATGTACTCTGTTTTAAAAAATATACATCCTCAATTTGTACTCTGTTATAAAAATTATACACCCTCAACAGGTACACTGTTTTAAAATAAATACACCCTCAATTTTACTCTGTTATAAAAAATATACACAATCAAATTTTACACTGTTATAAAAAATATTGACCCTCTATATGAACTCTGTTTTAAAATAAATACACCCTCTCTTTCTACTCTGTTATAAAAAATATACACACTCAACTTGTACTATGTTATTAAAAATATACACCGTATACATGTAATCTGTTTTAAAATAAATAAAAACACTATTTCTACTTTGTTATAAAAAATATACACCCTCAATTTGTACTCTGTCATAAAAAATATACAACCTACGCATGTACTGTGTTTCAAAAAATAGACACCCTCAATTGGTACTGTGTTATACAAAATATGAAAGCTCTGCATGTAGTCCATTTTAAAATAAATACACCATCTATTTCTACTCTGTGAAAAAAATATACGTCCTCCACATGTACTCTGTTTTAAAATATACACACCCTCAAATTTTCCTCTGTTATAAAATATATAGACCCTCTGCAAATACTCCCTTTTAAAATAAATACACCCACTATTTCTACTCTGTTATAAAAAATATACACCCTCCACGTGTACTGCCGTTTAAATTTACACCTTGAATTCGTACTCTGTTATAAACACTATACAACCTCTACATGTGCTCTGTTTTAAAATGAATACACCTTTTATTTCTACTGTTATTAAAATAACACACTCAAATTTTACAGTGTTATAAAAAATATACACGCTCTACATGTAATCTGCTTTTAAAAAATACACCATCTATTTCTACTCTGTTATAAAAAATATACACCCTCAACATGTACTGTGTTTTAAAAAATATACACCCTCTATTTCTACTCTATTATAAAAAATATACTATTGTAAACTGTGCTGCAATGAACATTCGTGTGCATGTGTCCTTATAGTAGAACGATTTATAGTCTTTTGGATATATACCCAGTAATGGGATTGCTGGATCAAATGGAATTTCTATCTCTAGGTCCTTGAGGAATCGCCACACCATCTTCCACAATGGTTGAACTAATTTACACTCCCACCAACAGTGTAAAAGCGTTCCTATTTCTCCACATCCTCTCCAGCATCTGTTGTCTCCAGATTTTTTAATGATCGCCATTCTAACTGGCGTGAGATGGTATCTCAATGTAGTTTTGATTTGGGGGAGGAAGGCAGCAAATCACACTGCCATGTGTGTACCTATGCAACAATCTTCCATGTTCTTCACATGTACCCCCAAACCTAAAATGCAATTTTAAAAAAAATATATATATACACCCTCTAAATGTACTCAGTTTTAAAATAAATACACCCTCGATTTCTACTGTTATAAAAAAAATACACCCTCAATTTGCACTGTTAATAAAAATATACAAACTCTGCATATACTTGTTTCAAAATAAATACACCATCTATTTCTACTCTGTTAAAAATATATACACCCTCCTCATGTACTCTGTTTAAAAAATTATACATCCTCAGTGTGTATACTGTTATTAAAAATATACACCCTCAAAATGTACTCTGTTTTAAAATAAATACACCCTCTATTTCTACTGTGTTATAAAATATATACACACACTACATGTACTCTGATTTAAAATAATTACACCCTCTGTTTCTACTCTGCTATAAAACACATACACCCTCAGTTTGTACTGTGTTATAAAATATTTACATACTCTGCATGTACTCTGTTTTAAAATAAATACACCATCTATCTCTACTCTGTTATAAAAAATATGCACCCTCCACATGTACTCTCCTTTAAAAACTATAGACCCTCAATTCTTACTCTGTGATAAAAATATACAACCTCTAAATGTACTCTGTTTTAAAATGAATACACCCTCTATTTCAACTCTGTTATGAAAAATATACTCACTCAAATTTTAAAGTGTTGTAAAAAATATACTCCCTCTACATATACTCTGTTTTAAAATAAATGCACCATCTCTTTCTACTCTGTTATAAAAATATACACCCACCACTTGTACTCTCTTTTTAAAAATGTACACCCTCAATTGGTACTCTGTTATAAAAAATATACACACTATAAATGTACTCTCTTTTAACATGAATACACCCTCTATTACTTCTCTGTTATAAGAAATATACACCCTCCATTTGTACTGTTACAAAAAATATACAAACCCTGCATGTACTCTCTTTTAAAATAAATGCGTCATCTATTTCTACTCCGTAAAAATAATATACACCATCCACATGTACTCTGTTTTAAAAAATATTCATCCTCAATTTGTACTCTGTTATAAAACATATACACCCTCAACATGTACTCTGTTTTAAAATAAATACACCCTCTATTTCTACTCTGTTATAAAATATATACTCCTTCTACATGTACTCTGTTTTAAAATAAATGCACCCTCTATTTCTGCTCTGTTATAAAAAATATACAACCCCAATTTTTGCTGTGTTATAAAAAATATAGAAATCTGCCTGTACTCTGCTTTAAAATAAATAAACCATCTCTTTCTACTCTGTTATAAAAAATACACACCCTGAATTTGTACTGTGTTATAAAAAATATAGAAACCCTGCATGTACTCTGTTTTAAAATAAATACACCCTCTATTTCTATTCTATGATAAAAAACATACTCCCTCAATTTGTATTCTGTTATAAAAAATATACACCCTGTACTTGTACTCTGTTTTAAAATAAATACACCATCTATATCTACCCTATTATAAAAAATATACCCTCTCGACATATACTCTGTTTTGTAATGAATACACCACTATTTCTACTCTATTATAAAACATATACACCCTCTACATGTACTCCATTTTAAAATAAATATACCCTCTATTTCTACTCTGTTATAAAATATATACACCCTCAATTTATACTGTGTCACAAAAAATATACAAACTCTGCACCTACTGTTTTAAAATAAATACACCCTCTATTTCTACACTGTTAAAAATATATACACCTTTCACATGTACTGTGTTTTAAAAAATATACACACTTTATTTGTACTGTTATAAAAAATATACACCTTCAACATATACTCTGTTTTAAAATAAATATACCCTCAATTTTTACTCTGTTATAAAAAATATGCATCCTGAAATTTTACTCTGTTATAAAAAATATAGACCCTCTACATGCACTCTGTTTTTAAATAAATATACCCTCAATTTGTACTGTTTTATAAAAAATATACACCCTCCAAAAGTACACTGATTTCAAAAATATACACCCACAATATGTGTTCTGTTATAACAAATATAAAATATTTACATGTACTCTGTTTTAAAATGAATACACCCCATATTTCTACTCTGTTATAAAAAATATATACACTCAAATTTTACAGTGTTATAAAAAATGTACACCCTCTACATGTTCTCTGTTTTAAAATAAATACACCAGCACTTTCTACTCTAAAAAATATACACCTGCTACATGTACTGTTTTAAAATAAATACACCCTTTATTTCTGCATTGTTACAAAAAACATGCACACTCAAATTTTACAATGTTATAAAAACATACGCCCTCTACATGTACTTTGTTTTAAAATAAATACACCCTCTCTTTCTACTCTATTATTAAAAATATACAACCGCTGCATATACTCTGTTTTAAAATAAATACACTCTTTTTTCTGCTCTGTTATAAAATATATGCACCCTCAATTTTAACTTTTTTATAAAAAATATACAACCTCAACATGTACTCGGTTTTCAAATGAGTACACCCTCTATTTCTACTCTGTTACAAAATATGTACACCCTCTACGTGTACTATGTTTTTAAATAAATACACCATCTATTTCTACTCTATTTAAAAAAATATACACAATCTACGTGTACTCTGGTTTTAAAAAACTACACCAACTATTTCTACTCTTTTACAAATAATATACACCATCACTTTGCTCTGTGTTATAAAAAATATAAATACGCTGCATGTACTCTGTTTTAAAATAAATACACCATCTATTTCTACTCTGTTAAAAAAATATACACCCTCCACATGTACTCTGTTTTAAAAAATATACACACTCAAATTTTACTCTGTTATAAAAAATATAGACCCTCAACATTTACTCTGTTTTTAAATAAATATACCATATATTTCTACTCTATTATAAATATATACACACTCTAAATGTGCCATTTTAAAATAAATACACCCTCTGTTTCTGCTTTGTTATAAAAAATATACACCATCTATTTGTTCTCCATTATAAAAAAGTATACACCCTCTACATGTACTCTGTTTTAAAATAAATACACCCTCTATTTCTACACTGTTATAAAAATTATACACCCTCAATTTTTACTCTGCTATAAAAATATACTCCCTCTACCTGTACTCTGTTTAACAATAAACACAAATTCTGTTTCTACCCTGTTATAAAAAATATTCACCCTCACTTGTACTCTGTTATAATAGGTATATGCCCTCTGGGTGTACTCTGTTTTAAGATAAATAGTACCCCTATTTGTACTCTGTTATAAATAATATACACCCTATACATGTACTCTGTTTTAAAACATATACACCCCCCAATTTCTACAGTGCTATAAAAATTATACACCCTCAATTTGTAGTCTGTTATAAAAAATATACTCCCTCTACCTGTACTCTGTTTAACAATAAACACAAACTCAGTTTCTACACAGTTATAAAAAATATTCACACTCAATTTGTACTCTAATATAAAAAATATAAACCCTCCGTGTGTACTCTGTTTTAAAATAAATACTAACTCTGTTTGTTCTCTGTTATAAAAAATATACACCCTATACATATACTCTGTTTAAAAAAAATACACCCCCAATTCTACACTGCTACAAAAATTATATACCCTCAATTTGTAATCTGTTATAAAAAATATACTAACTCTAACTGTACTCTATTTTAAAATAAATAAAACCTCTGTTTCTACTCTGTAATAAAAAATATTCACCCTCATTTAAGACTCTGTGTTAAAATACATACACCCTCTAGATGTACTCTCTTTAAAATAAATAGTATCTCTATTTCTACTCTGTTATAACAAATATACACCCTCTACATGTACTCTGTTTTAAAATAAATACACCCTCTATTTCTACACTGTGATAAAAATTATACACCCTCAATTTGTACTCTGATATAAAAAATATACGCCCTCTACCTGTACACTGTTTTACAATAAAGGCAACTTCTGTTTCTACTCTGCTTTAAAAAATATTCACCCCTCATATTGTACTCTGTTATAAAAAGTATATACCCTCTCTTTGTACTCTGTTTTAGAATAAATACTACCTCTATATGTACTCTGTTATAAAAAATATACCCCCTATACCTGTACCCTGTTTTAAAACAAACACACCCCCTATTTCTAGAGTGTTATATAAATTATACACCCTCAATTTGTACTCAGTAATAAAAAGTATATTCTCACTACCTGTACTCAGTTTTAAAATAAATACAACCTCAGTTTCTCCTCTGTAACAAAAAATATTCACCCTCATTTAGTACTCTGTTTTAAAATATATATACCCTCTAGATGTACTATCTTTTAAAATAAATACTGTCCCTATTTTTACCCTATTATAAAAAATATACAACCACTACTTGTACTCTGTTTCAAAATAAATACACCCTCTATTTCTACACTGATATAAAAATTATACACCCTCAATTTGTACTCTGTTATAAAATATATAATTTGTCTACCTTTACTCTGTTTTACAATAAACACAAACTCTGTTTCTACTCTGTCATAAAAAATATTCACCCACACTTTTTACTGTGTTATAAAAATATATACCCTCTGGGTTTACTCTGTTTTAAAATAAATACATCCTCTATTTCTACTGTGTTATAAAATATATACTCCATCAAATTGTACTCTGTTTTGAGAAATATACTCATTTTACATGTAATCTGTTTTAACAAAAATACAGCCTCTCTACTCTGTTATAAAAAATATTCACCGTCATTTAGTACTCTGTTTAAAAATATATATACCCTCTGGGTGTACTCTCTTTTAAAATAAATACTATCTCTATTTGTACTCTGTTATAAAAAAATATACACCGTCTACACATACTCTGTTTTAAAATAAGTATATCATCTATTTCTACAGTGATTTAAAATTATATACCCTCAATTTGTACTCTGTTATAAAAAATACACTCCCTCCAATTGTACTCTGTTTTACAATAAACACAACCTCTGTTTCTACTCTGTTATAAAAAATATTCACCCTCATTTTGTAATCTGGTATAAAAAAATATTTAACCTCAGGGTGTACTCTGTTTTAAAATAAATACTACCTGTATTTGTACTCTGTTATAAAAAATATACACCCACAAATTTTGCTATGTTATAAAAAATATACACCCTCAATTTTTACTCTGTTATAGAAAATATACATCCTCTGTGTGCACTGTTTTAAAATAAATACACTCTCTATTTCGACTCTGTCATTAAATATATACACCCTCAATTTGTACTCTGTTTTGAAAAATACACTTATTTTACATGCACTCTGTTTTAACATAAATACAGCCTCCCTTTCTACTCTTTTATAAAATATATTCACCCTCATTTACTACTCGGTTTTAATATATATATACCCTCTAGGTGTCCTCTCTTTTAAAATAAATACTATCAAAATTTGTACTCTGTTATAAGAACTATACACCCACTTCATGTACTCTGTTTTAAAATAAAAACAATCTCTATATCTTCTCGGGTATAAAAAATACACACCCACACTTTATACACTATAATAAGAAATGTATACACTCTGGGTGTTCTCTGTTTTAAAATAAATCCTACCACTATTTCTACGCTGTTATAAAAATATACACCCTCTACATGTACAATGTTTTAAAAAAAACCTATATATGTACTCTGTTATAATAAAATACACACACAAATTTTACTATGTTTAAAAAATACACACTATCAATTTTTACTGTGCAATAAAATACATACACCATCTTCATATTCTCTGTTTTAAAATAAATACAATCTCTACTTCTACTCTGTTATAAAAAATATGCACCCTCATTTGGTACTCTGTTATGAAAAATATACTCCTTTTACCTGTACTCTGTTTTAATAAAAATACACCCTCTCATTCTACTCTGTAATAAAAAATATGGGTAGACTGCAAAAATTTTTTCCCATTCTGTTGGTTGCCGATTCACTCTAATGACTGTTTCTTTTGCTGTGCAGAAGCTATGGAGTTTGATTAGGTCCCATTTGTCTATTTTGGCTTTTGTTGCCACTGCTTTTGGTGTTTTGGTCATGAAGTCCTTGCCTACGCCTATGTCCTGAATGGTTTTGCCTAGATTTTCTTCTAGGGTTTTTATGGTGTTAGGTCTTATGTTTAAGTCTTTAATCCATCTGGAGTTAATTTTAGTGTAAGGTGTCAGGAAGGGGTCCAGCTTCTGCTTTCTGCACATGACTAGCCAGTTTTCCCAACACCATTTATTAAACAGGGACTCGCTTCCACATTGTTTGTTTTTGTCAGGTTTGTCAAAGATCAGGTGGTTGTAGATGTGTTGTGTTGCGTCGGAGGTCTCTGTCCTGTTCCATTGGTCTATATCTCTGTTTTGGTACCAGTACCATGCTGTTTTGATTACTGTAGCTTTGTAGTATAATTTGAAGTCCGGGAGTGTGATGCCTCCAGCTTTGTTCTTTTTGCT
Organism: Ateles fusciceps; assembly: GCA_036589455.1. Classification (NCBI taxonomy): domain Eukaryota; kingdom Metazoa; phylum Chordata; class Mammalia; order Primates; family Atelidae; genus Ateles; species Ateles fusciceps. The sequence continues at coordinate 126,092 of JAZHEH010001130.1, forward strand.
TAGAATTGACTTGGCTATGCCGGCTCTCTTTTGGTTCCATATGAAGTTTAAGGTGGTTTTTTCCAGTTCTTCAAAGAAGGTCATTGGTAGCTTGATAGGGATAGCATTGAATCTGTAAATTACTTTGGGCAGTATGGCCATTTTGATAATATTGATTCTTCCAAGCCATGAACATGGAATATTTCTCCATGTGTTTGTGTCCTCTCTTATTTCATTGAGCAGTCTGTCGGGGGAAAAGGGGAGGGATAGTGGGGGAGTGGGGGAGTTGGGGAGGGATAGCATGGGGAGAAATGCCAGATACAGGTGATGGGGGAGGAAGGCAGCAAATCACACTGCCATGTGTGTACCTATGCAACAATCTTCCATATTCTTCACATGTACCCCCAAACCTAAAATGCAATAAAAAAAAATATTCACCCTCATTTATTACTCTTTTTTAAATATATATACCCGCTTGATGTACTCTCTTTAAAATAAATACTAGCACTACTTGTACTCTGTTATAAAAAATATACACCTTCTACCTGTACTCTGTTTTAAAAATAATGCACCCTCTATTTCTACAGTGTTTTAAAATTATAAACCCTCAGTTTGTACTGTTATAAAAAATATACTCCCTCTATCTGTACTCTGTTTTAAAATAAATATATAATCTATTTCTAAACTGTTATAAAAATTATACACCCTAAATTTGTAATCTGTTATAAATAATATACACCATCTACGTGTACTCTGTTTTAAAATATATACACCCTTTATTTCTACACTGTTATAAAAATTATACTCCCACAATTTGTACTCTGTTATAAAAAATATACTCCCTCTACCTGTACTCTGTTTAACAATAAACACAACATCTGTTTCTACCCTGTTATAAAATATATTCACACTCACTTTGTACTCTGTTATAAAAAATATAAACTCTCTGGGTGTACTCTGTTTTTAAACAAATACTACCACTATTTGTACTCTGTTATAAAAATATACACCCTATACATGTACTCTGTTTTAAAAAACAATACACCCCTTAATTCTACACTGCTATAAAAATTATGAACCCTCAATTTATACTGTTATAAAAAACATACTCACTCTACCTGTACTCTATTTTAAAATAAATACAACCTCTGTTTCTACTCTGTAATAAAAAATATTCACCCTCATTTAAGACTATGTTCTAAAATATATATATCCTCTAGATGTACCCTCTTTTAAAAGAAATACTATCACTGTTTTTACTCTGTTATAAAAATTATACACCCTCTACATGTACTCTGTTTTAAAATAAATACACCGTCTATTTCTACACTGTTATAAAAATTATACACCCTCAATTTGTATTCTTTTTTTTATGTTAATTTTTTTTTTATTGCATTTTAGGTTTGGGGGTACATGTGAAGAACATGGAAGATTGTTGCATAGGTACACACATGGCAGTGTGATTTGCTGCCTTCCTCCCCATCACCTATATCTGGCATTTCTCCCCTTGCTATTCTGATATAAAAAATATACTTCCTCTACCTGTACTCTGTTTAACAATAAATGCAACTTCTGTTTCTATTCTGCTTTAAAAAATATTCACCCTCACATTGTACTCTGTTATTAAAAATATATACCCGCTGGGGGTACTCTGTTTTAAAATAAATGATACCTCTATTTGTACTCTGTTATAAAAAATATACACCCTATACATATACTCTGTATTAAAACATATACACCCCCGATTTCTACAGTGCTATTAAAAATTATACACCCTCAATTTGCACTCTGTTATAAAAAACATACTCCCTCTACCTGTACTGTTTTAATTTAAATGCAAATTCTGTTTCTATTCTCTCATAAATATATTCACCCTTATTTAGTAATGTTTTAATATATATATACCCCATAGTTGTAATCTCTTTTAAAATAAATACAATTTCTGTTTGAATTCTGTTATACAAAATGTACACCCTCTATATGTACCCTGTTTTAACATAAATAAACCTCCTATTTCTACACTGTTATAAAAATTATACACCCTCAATTTGTACTGTTATAAAAAATATACTCCCTCTACCTGTACTCTGTTTTACAATAAACATAACCTCTGTTTCTACTCTGTTATAAAAAATATTCACCCTCACTTTGTACTCTATTATAAAAAATATATACACTCTGGGTGTATTCTGTTTTAATATAAATACTACCTTTATTGGTACTCTGTTTTAAAAAATATACACCCTATATATGAACTGTTTTAAAACAAATTCACCCCCTTTTTTCTACATTGCTATAAAAATTTTACACACTCAATTTCTACTCTCTTATAGGAAATATTCTCCCTCTACCTCTACGCTGTTTTAATTTAAATACAACCTCTGTTTCTACTCTGTAATAAAAAATATTCACCTTCATTTAGTACTCTGTTTTAAAATATATATACCCTGTAGTTGTACTCTCTTTTGAAATAAATACTATCTCTATTTGAACTCTGCTATAAAAACTATACACCCTCTACATGTACTCTGTTTTAAAATAAATACACATTCTATTTCTACACTGTTATAAAATTTATACAAACTCAAATTGTTCTCTGTTATAAAAAAAATATACTACCACTCCCTGTACTGTGTTTTACAATAAACACAACCTCTGTTTCTACTCTGTTATAAAATATATTCGCCCACACTTTGTACTCTGTTATAAAAAATATAAACCCTCTGGGTGTACTCTGTTTTACAATAAATGCTATCAGTATTTGTACTCTGTTATAAAAATTGTACACCCAATATATATACTCTGTTTTAAAACATATACACCCCATATTTCTACACTACTATAAAAATTATACACCTCAATTTGTATTCTGTTATAAAAAATATGCTCATTCTCCCTGTACTCTGTTTTACAATAAACACAACCTCTGTTTCTACTCTGTTATAAAAAATATTCACCCTCATTTTGTACCCTGTTATAAAATATATATACCCTCTGGGTGTACTCTGTTTTAAAATAAATTCTTCCTCTATTTGTTCTCTGTTATAAAAAATATACACCCTATATATTTATTCTGTTTTAAAACAAATACACCCCCTATTTCTGCACTGCTATAAAAATTATACAAACTCAATTTGTACTCTGTTATAACAAATATCCTCCCTCTACCTGTACTCTGCTTTAAAATAAATACAACCTCTGTTTCTACTCTGTAATAAAAAATATTCACCTTCATATAGTACTCTGTTTTAAAATATATATACCCTCCATTTGTTGTCTTTTTTAATATGAATACTATCACTATTTGTGCTCTGTTATAAAAAATATACACCCACTACATGTACTCTGTTTTAAAATAAATACACCCTCTATTTCTACACTGTTATAAAAATTATACACCCTCAATTTGTACTCTGTTATAAAAAATATACTCCCTCTACCTGTAGTCTGTTTTACAATAAACAAAAACTGTGTTTCTACCCTGTTATAAAAAATATTCACCCTCACTTTGTACTCTGTTATAAGAAATATATACCCCCTGGGGGCACTCTGTTTAAAATAAATACTACCTCTATTTGTACAATGTTATGAAAAATGTACAACCTATAGATGTACTCTGTTTTAAAGCAAATACACCCCTTAATTCTACACTGCTATAAAAATTACACACCGTCAGTTTGTACTGTGTTATAAAAAATATACTGCCTCTACCTGTACTCTGTTTTAAAATAAATACCACCTGTTTCTACTCTTTAATGAATAATATTCATCCTCATTAATACTCTGTTTTAAAATATATATACCCTCAAGTTGTACTCTCTTTTAAAATAAATACTATCTCACTTTTTACTCTGTTATAAAAAATATGCACCCTCAACTTGTTCTCTGTTTTAAAATAAATACACCCTCTATTTCTACACTCTTATAAAAATTATACATCCTCAACTTGTACTCTGTTATAAAAAATATACTCCCTCTAGCTGTACTCGGTTTTAAAGTAAATACAACCTCTGTTTCAACAATGTTAGAAAAAATAGTCACCCTCACTTTGTACTCTTTTATAAAAAATATATACCCTCTCGATGTACTCTGTTTTAAAATAAATACTACCTCTATTTGTTCTCTGTTATAAAGAAATATACACCCACAAATTTTACTCTGTTATAAAATATATACTCTCTCAACCTGTACTCTCTTTCAAAATAAATATAAACTCTGTTTCTACTCTGTAATAAAAAATATTCACCCTCATTTAGTACTCTGTTTTAAAATATATATACCCTCTTTTTGTACTCTCTTTTAAAATAAATACTATCTCTATTTGTACTCTGTTATAAAAAATATACACCCCTTAACTCTACTCTGTTTTTAAATAAACACACCCCCTAATTCTATACTGTTCTATAAATTATACACCCTCAATTTGTACCCTGTTATAAAAATATATACCCTCTGTGTGTACTCGGATTAAAAATAAATACTACCATTATATGTACTCTGTTATAAAAATATACACCCTATATATATACTCTGCCTAAAAACAAATATACCTCCTATTTCTACACTGCTATAAATATTATACATCCTCAATTTTTACTGTTATTAAAAATATACTCCCTCTACCTGAACTCTGCTTTAAAATAAATACAACCTCTGTTTCTACTTTGTAATCAAAAGTATTCGCCCTCATTTATTACTCTGTTTTATAATATATATTCCCTCTAGTTGTATTCTTTTAAAATAAATACTATCTCAATTTGTACTCTTTTATAAAAATATACACCCTCTACATCTACTCTGTTTTAAAATAAATACAACCTCTATTTTAACACTGTTATAAATATTATACACCCTCAAATTGTACTCTGCTATAAAAAATAAACTCCCTCTACCTGTACTCTGTTTTACAATAAACACAACCTCTGTTTCAACTCTGTTATAAGAAATATTCACCCTCACTTTGTACTCTGTTTTAAATAATGTATACCCTCTGGGTGTACTCTGTTTTAAAATAAATACTACCTCTATTTTACTCTGTTATTAAAAAATATACACCCTATAAACGTACTCTGTTTTAAAACAAATACTCCCCCTACATCTACACTGCTATAAAAATTTTACACCCTCAATTTGTACTCTGATATGAAAAACAGACTCCCTCTACCTGTACTCTGCTTTAAAATAAATACAACCTATGTTTCTTATGTGTAATAAATATATTCACCCTCATTTAGTACTCTGTTTTAAAATATATGTACCCCCTTGTTTCACTCTCTTTCAAAATAAATACTATACCTATTTTTACTCTGTAATAAAAAATATACACCCTCTACATGTACTCTCTTTTAAACTAAATACACCCTCTATTTCTATACTGTTATAAAAATCATACACCCTCAATTTGTATTCTGTTATAAAATATATACTCCCTCTACCTGTGCTCTGTTTTACAATAAACAAAACCTCTGTTTCTACACTGTTATAAAAAATATTCAGCCTCACATTTTACTCTTTTATAAAAATATATACCGTCAGGGGGAACTGTTTTAAATAAATTCTACCTCTATTTGTACTCTGCTATAAAAAATATACACCCTATATATGAAATCTGTTTTAAAAATTACACCCCCTATTTCTACACTGCTATAAAAATTATACACCCTCAAATTGTACTCTGTTATAAGAAATATACTAACTCAACCTGTACTCTATTTTAAAATAAATACAACCTCTGTTTCTACTCTGTAATAAAAAATATTCTCCCTCATTTAGTACTCTGTTCTAAAATAGATATACCCTCTAGATGTACCCTCTTTTAAAATAAATGCGATCTCTCTTTGTATTCTGTTATATAAAATATACACCCTCTACATGTACTCAGATTTAAAATATTACACCCTCTATTTCTACACTGTTATAAAAGTTATAAAACCTCAATTTGTACTCTGTTATAAAAATATTCTCCCTCTACCTGTACTCTGTTTTACAATAAACGCAACCTCTGTTTCTACTCGATTATGAAAAATATTCACCCCTCATATTATACTCCATTATAAAAAATATATACCTTCTGGATGTACTCTGTTTTAAAATAAATACTACCACTATATGTACTCTGTTATAAAAAATATACACCCTAAACATGTACTCTGTTTTAAAATAAATAATCAACCTATTTCTACACTGCTCGAGAAATTTTACACCCTCAATTTGTACTCTGTTATAAAAAATATTCTCCCTCTACCTGTACTCTGTTTTAAAATAAATATAAACTCTGTTTCTACTCTGTAATAAAAAATATTCACCCCTCATTTAGTACTCTGTTTTAAAATATATATTCCCTCTTTTTGTACTCTCTTTTAAAATAAATACTATCTCTATTTGTACTCTGTTATAAAAAATATACATCCCCTAACTCTACTCTGTTTTTAAATAAATAAACCCCCTATTTCTACACTGTTCTATAAATTATACACCCTCAATTTTTACCCTGTTATAAAAATATATGCCCTCTGTGTGTACTCGGATTTAAAATAAATACTACCATTATTTGTACTCTGTTATAAAATATATACACCCTGTATATGTACTCTGCTTAAAAACAAATATACCACCTATTTCTACACTGCTATACATATTATACATCCTCAATTTTTACTCTGTTATTAAAAATATACTCCCTCTACCTGAACTCTGCTTTAAAATAAATACACCTCTGTATCTACTTTGTAATCAAAAGTATTTGCCCTCATTTATTACTCTGTTTTATAATATATATTCCCTCTAGTTGTATTCTTTCAAAATAAATACTACCTCAATTTGTACTCTTTTATAAAAAATGTACACCCTCTACATCTACTCTGTTTTAAAATAAATACACCCTCTATTTTAACACTGTTATAAATATTATACACCCTCAAATTGTACTCTGCTATAAAAAATAAACTCCCTCTACCTGTACACTGTTTTACAATAAACACATCCTCTGTTTCAACTCTCTTATAAGAAATATTCACCCTCACTTTGTACTCTGTTTTAAAAAATATATACCCTCTGGGTGTACTCTGTTTTAAAATTAATACTATCTCTATTTGTACTCTGTTATAGAAAATATACACTCTATAGATGTACTCTGGTTTAAAATAAATACAACCCCTAATTCTACACTGCTATAAAAATTATACACCCACAATTTGTACTCTGTTATAAAAAATATACTCCCTCTAAATGTACTCTGTTTAAAAATAAATTCATCCTCTGTTTCTACTCTGTAATAAAAAATATTCACCCTCATTTAGTACTCTTTTTAAAGTATATATACACTCTAGTTACACTCTCTTTTAAAATAAATACTATATTTGTATTCTGTTATGAAAAATATACACCCACTAAATGTACTCTGTTTTAAAATAAATACACCCTCTATTTCTACAGTGTTATATAAAGTATACACCCTCAATTTGTACTCTGTTATAAAAAATATATTCCCTCTACCTATACTCTGTTTTACAATAAACGCAACTTGTGTTTCTACTTTGTTATAAAAATATTCACCCTCACATTGTACTCTGCTTTAAAAAATATATACCCTCTGGGTGTCTCTGTTTTAAAATAAATACTACCTCTACTTGTACTCTGTTATAAAAAATAAGCACCCTATAGTTGTACTCTGTTTTAAAACAAATACACCCCCTGTGTATACACTGTTATAAAAATTATACACCCTCAATTTGTGCTCAGTTATAAAAAATATACTCCGTCTTCCTGTAGTTATTTTTAGAATAAACACCACCTCTGATTCTACACTGTTATAAAAAATAATCGTCCTCACTTTGCACTCTGTTATAAAACATATATACCCTCTGGGTGGACTCTGTTTAAAATAAATACTACCTCTATTTGTACTCTATTATAAAAAATATATACCCTATGCATGTAATCTGTTTTAAAACAAATACACCCCCTATTTCTGCACTGTTATAAAAATTTTACACACTCAATTTGTGCTGTTATAAAAATATACTCCCTCTACATGTACACAGTTTTAAAATAAATACAACCTCTGTTTCTACTCTATAAAAAACTATTCACCCTCATTTAGTACTCTGTTTTATAATATGTGTACCCTCCAGTTGTATTATTTTAAAATGAATACTATCTCTATTTGAAACCTGTTATAAAAATATACACCCTCTACATGTATTCTGTTTTAAAATAAATACACACTCTATTTCTACACTGTTGTAAAAATTATACACCCTTAATTTGAACTCTGTTATCAAAAATATACTAACTCTACCTGTAGTCTGTTTTGCAATAAACACAACATCTGTTTCTACTCTATTATATAAAATATTCACCCTCACTTTCTACTCTATTATAAAAAATATATACCCTCTGGGTGTACTCTGTTTTAAAATAAATACTACCTCTATTAGTACTCTGTTATTAAAAAATATATACCCTATAAACGTACTCTGTTTTAAAACAAATGCTCCCCCTACATCGGCACTGCTATAAAAATTTTACACCCTCAATTTGTACTCTGTTATAAAAAACATACTCCCTCTACCTGTACTTTGCTTTAAAATAAATACAACCTATTTTTCTAATGTGTAATAAAAAATATTCACGCTCATTTAGTACTCTGTTTTAAAATATATGCACCCTCTTGTTTTACTCTCTTTCAAAATAAATACCATACGTATTTTTACCCTGTAATAAAAATATACACCCTCTACATGTACTCTGTTTTAAACTAAATACACCCTCTCTTTCTATACTGTTATAAAAATTATACACCCTCAATTTGTACTCTGTTATAAAATATATACTCCCTCTATCTGTGCTCTGTTTTACAATAAACAAAACCTCTGTTTCTACTCTGTTATAAAAAATATTCAGCCTCACTTTTTACTCTGTTATAAAAAATATATACCCTCACAGGGAACTCTGTTTTAAAATAAATTCTACTTCTATTTGTACTCTGCTATAAAAAATATACACCCTATATATGAACTCTGTTTTAAAAATAATACACCCCCTAATTCTACACTGCTATAAAAATTATACACCCTCAAATTTTACTCTGTTATAAAAAATATGCTAACTCAACCTGTACTCTATTTTAAAATAAATACAACCTCTGTTTCTACTCTGTAATAAAAAATATTCTCCCTCATTTAGTACTCTGTTCTAAAATAGATATACCCTCTAGATGTACCTTCTTTTAAAATAAAGACTATCTCTATTTGTATTCTGTTATATAAAATATACACCCTCTACATGTACTCAGATTTAAAATATTACACCCTCTATTTCTACACTGTTATAAAAGTTATAAAACCTCAATTTGTACTCTGTTATAAAAAATATTCTCCCTCTACCTGTACTCTGTTTTACAATAAATGCAACCTCTGTTTCTACTCGATTATGAAAAATATTCACCCTCATATAATACTCCGTTATAAAAAATATATACCCTCTGGGTGTACTCTGTTTTAAAATAAATACTACCTCTATATGTACTCTGTTATAAAAAATATACACCCTAAACATGTACTCTGTTTTAAAATAAATAATCAACCTATTTCAACACTGCTCTAGAAATTTTACACCCTCAATTTGTACACTGTTATAAAAAATATTCTCCCTCTACCTGTACTCTGTTTTAAAATAAATATAAACTCTGCTTCTACTCTGTAATAAAAAATATTCACCCTCATTTAGTATTCTGTTTTAAAATATATATACCCTCTTTTTGTACTCTCTTTTAAAATAAATACTATCTCTATTTGTACTCTGTTATAAAAAATATACACCCCCAAACTCTACTCTATTTTGGAATAAATACACCCCCTATTTCTACACTGTTCTATAAATTATACACCCTCAATTTTTACCCTGTTATAAGAAACATATACCCTCTGTGTGCACTCGGATTTAAAATAAATACTACCATTATTTGTACTCTGTTTTAAAAAATATACACCCTATATATGTACTCTGCTTAAAAACAAATATACCCTCCTATTTCTACACTGCTATAAAAATTATACGCCCTCAATTTTTACTCTGTTATTGAAAATATACTCCCTCTACCTGAACTCTGCTTTAAAATAAATACAACCACTGTATCTACTTCGTAATCAAAAGTATTTGCCCTCATTTATTACTCTGTTTTTTAATATATATTCCCTCTAGTTGTATTCTTTTAAAATAAATGCTATCTCAATTTGTACTCTTTTATAAAAAATATACACCCTCTACATTTACTCTGTTTTAAAATAAATACACCCTCTATTTTAACACTGTTATACATATTATACACCCTCAAATTGTACTCTGCTATAAAAAATAAACTCCCTCTGCCTGTACTCTGTTTTACAATAAACACAACCTCTGTTTCAACTCTGTTATAAGAAATATTCACCCTCACTTTGTACTCTGTTTTAAAAATTATATACCCTCTAGGTGTACTCTGTTTTAAAATAAATACTATCTCTATTTGTACTCTGTTATAGAAAATATACACCCTATACATGTACCCTGTTTTAAAATAAATACACCCCTAATTCTACACTGTTATAAAAAATATACACTCACAATTTGTACTGTTATTAAAAAATATACACCCTCTAAATGTACTCTGTTTAAAAATAAATACATCCTCTGTCTCTACTCTGTAATAAAAAATATTCACCCTCATTTAGTACTCTTTTTTAAAATATATATACACTCTAGTTACACTCTTTTAAAATAAATACTATCTCTATTTGTACTGTTATAAAAAATATACACCCACTAAATGTACTCTGTTTTAAAATAAATGCACCCTCTATTTCTACACTGTTATAAAAAATATACACCCTCAATTTCTACTCTGTTATAAAAAATATACACCGTCAACCTGTACTCTCTTTTAAAATAAATACAACCTCTGTTTCTACTCTGTTGTAAAAAATTTTCACACTCACTTTGTACTCTGTCATGAAAAATATATACCCTCTAGGTGTACTCTGTTTTAAAATAAATACTACCTCTATTTGTACTCTGTTATAAAAAATATACACCCTCAATTTCTACTCTGTTATAAAAAATATACTCCGTCATACCTGTGCTCTCTTTTAAAATAAATACAACCTCTGTTTCTACTCTGTTGTAAAAAATTTTCACACTCACTTTGTACTCTGTCATGAAAAATATATACCCTCTAGGTGTACTCTGTTTAAAATAAATACTACCTCTATTTGTACTCTGTTATAAAAAATATACACCCTCAATTTGTACTGTCTTATAAAAAATATTCACCCTCTGAATGTACTCTTTTTTAAAATAAATACACCCTATATTTCTACACTGTTATAAAAAATATGCACCCTTAATTTGTACTCTGATATAAAAAGTACATTCCCTTTACATGTACTGTGTTTTAAAATAAATACATGCTCTATTTCTACTCTGTTATAAAAAATATTCACCCTCAATTTGTACTCTGTTATAAATAATAGATACACTCTAGGTGTACTCTGTTTTAAAATAAATACTACCACTGTTTGTACTCTGTTATAAAAAATATACAACCTCAATTTTACTGTGTTATAAAATATATACACCTTAGACTTGTTCTCTGTTTTAAATAAAATACACAACCAATTTTTACTGTTATGAAAAATATACACCCTATAAATGTACTCTGTTTTACAATAAATACACCATCTAATTCTACTCTGTTATAAAAAATATATATCCTCAATTTGTACTCTGTTATAAAAAATAGACTCCCTCTACATGTACTCTGTTTTAAAATAAAAACAACCTCTATATCTACTCAGTTATAGAAAATATACACCCTCACTTTATACACTGCTATAAAAATTGTATACACTCTAGGGGTACTCTGTTTTGAAATAAATACTACCTCTATTTGTACTCTGTTATAAAAAATATACACTATCTACATGTACTCTGTTTTAAAGTAAATACACCCTCTAATTTTAAACTGTTATAAAAAATATACACCCTCAATTTGTACTCTGTTATAATAAATATACTCCCTCTACCTGTACTCTGTTTTAAAATAAATACAACCTCTGTTTCTACTCTGTTACAAGAAATGTACACCCTCAATTTCTACTTTGTTATAAAAAATATACACCCTCCGCATGTACTCTTTATTAAACTAAATACACCCTCTATTTCTACTCTGTTATAAGAAATATACACCGTCAATTTACACTCTGTTATAAAATATACACTCCCTTTACATGTACTCCTTTTTAAAATAAATACATCCTCTATTTCTACTCTGTTATAAAAAATATTCACCGTCTTTTAGTACTCTGTTTTAATATATATATATACCCTCTAGGTGTACTCTGTTTTAAAATAAGTACTATCTGTATTTGTACTCTGTTATAAAAAACATACACCCTCAAATTTTACTATGTTATAAAAAATATACACCCTAGGCATGTACTCTGTTTCAAATAATATGCACAACCAATTTGTACTCTGTTATAAAATATATACACCCTCTAAATGTACTCTGTTTTAAAATAAATACACCCTCTAATTCTACACTGTTATAAAAAAATTCATCCTCAAATTGTACTCTGCTATAGAAAATATACTCCATCTCCATGTACTCTGTTTTAAAATAAATACACCCTCTATATCTACTCGGTTATAAAAATATACACCCACACTTTATAAACTGTTATAAAAATTGCATACACTCTACGTGTACTCTGTTTTAAAATAATTACTATCCCTATTTTTACTGTGTTATGATAAATATACACCCTCTACATGTACTCTGTTTGAAAATAAATACAAACTCTATTTCTACATTGTTATAAAAAATATACACCCTCAATATGTACTCTGTTGTAAAAAACATACTCCCTCTACCTGTACTCTCGGTTTTAAAATAAATACAACCTCGGTTTCTACTCTGATATAAGAAATATTCACCCTCAGTTTGTACTCTGTTAAAAAAATATATATACCCTCTATATGAACCCTGTTTTAAAATAAATACTGCCTCTATTTGTACTATGTTATAAAAAATATACATCCTCAATTTCTACTGTGTTAGAAAACATATACACACTCTGCTTGTACTCTTTTTTAAAATAAATACATCCCTATTTCTACTCTGTTATAAAAAATATACACCCTCAATTTGTACTCTGTTATGAAAAATATACTCCTTTTACATGTACTCTGTTTTAAAATAAATACAACCTCTATTTCTACTCTGTTATAAAAAATATACAAACTCAATTTGTACTCTGTTTTGAAAAATATACTCTTTTAACATGTACTCTGTTTTAACATAAATACAACCTCTATTTCTACTCTGTTATATAAAACATACACCCTCAGGTTTTACTATGTTATAAAAATTTTACTGACCCTAGACGTGTACTCTGTTTCAAATAATATACACAACCAATTTGTACTCTGTTATAAAATATATACATCCTCTAAATGTACTCTGTTTTAAAATAAATACACTCTCTATTTCTACACTGTTTTAAAAAATATACACCCACATATTATACACTGTTATAAAAAATAAATACTCTCTACGTGTACTCTGTTTGAAAGTAAATACCATCTCTATTTGTACTCTGTTATAAAACATATACACCCTCTACATGTACTCACTTTTAAAATAAATACACCCTCTATTTCTATACTGTTATAAAAAATATACACCCTCAATTTGTACTCTGTAATAAAAAATATACTCCCTCTACCTGTACTCTGTTTTAAAATAAATACAACCTCTGTTTCTACCCTGTTATGAAAAATATTCACCATCACTTTATACTCTGTTATAAAAATTATATAACCTCTAGGTGTAATCTGTTTTAAAATAATTACTACGTCTCTTTGTACTCTGTTATAAAAAATATACACCCTCAATTTGTACTGTGTTATAAAAAATATACACCCTATGCATGTACTCTTTTTTAAAATAAATACACCATCTATTTCTACTCTGTTATAAATAATATACACCCTCAATTTGTACTCTGTTATGAAAAGTGTACTCCCTTTACATGTACTCTGTTTTAACATAAATAGAACCTCTATTTCTACTCTGTTATGAGAAATATTCACCCTCATTTAGTACTCTGTTTTAAAATATATATACCCTCTAGGTGTACTCTCTTTTAAAATAAATACTATCTCTATTTGTACTCCGTTATAAAAAATATACACCCTCTACATGTACTCACTTTTAAAATAAATACACCCTCTATTTCTACACTGTTATAAAAGATATACACCCTCAATTTGTACTCTGTAATAAAAAATATATTCCCTCTACCTGTACTCTGTTTTAAAATAAATACAACCTCTGTTTCTACACTGTTACCAAAAATATACACCCTCAATTTGTACTGTCTTATAAGAAATATACACCCTCCACTTGTTCTCTGTTTTAAAATAAATACACCTACTATTTCTACTCTGTTATAAAAAATATACACCCTCAATTTGTACTCTGTTATGAAAAATATACTCCTTTTTCATGTACTCTGTTTTAACATAAATACAACCTCTATTTCTACTCTGTTATGAAAATATTCACCCTCATTTAGTACTCTGTTTTAATATATATATACCGTCTAGGTGTACTCTCTTTTAAAATAAATACTATCTCTATTTGTCCTCTGTTATAAAAAACATACACCCTCAATTTTTACTATGTTATAAAAAATATACACCCTAGACTTCTACTCTGTTTTAAATAATATACACAAACAATTTTTACTCTGTTATAAAAAATATACACCCTCTACATGTACTCTATTTTAAAATAAATACACCCTCTATTTCTACACTGTTATAAAAAATATACACCCTCAGTTTGTACACTGTTAAGAGAAATGCACTCGCCTCCCTGTCTCTGTTTTAAAATAAATACACCTCTGTTTCTACTTGTTATAAAAAATATTACTGTCACTTTGTCCTCTGTTGTAAAATATACTACCCCAGATGTGCTCTGTTTTAAAATAAATACTCCTCTTTTGTATTGTTATAAAAAATATACAGACTCAATTTGTATGGTCTTATACGAAATATACACCCTAGCATGTACTCTGTTTTAAAATAAATACACCCTCTATTTTTACCGTGTTATAAAATATATACACCCTCAATTTGTACTCTGTTATAAAAGTATACTCCCTGTACATGTACTCTGTTTTAAAATAAATACAACCTCTATTTCTACTCTGTTATAAAGATATTCACCCTCATTTAGTACTCTGTTTTAAAATATGTATACCCTCTATGTGTACTCTGTATTAAAATAAATACTATCTCTATTTGGACTCTGTTATAAAAATCATACATCCTCAAATTTTACTATGTTATAAAAAATATACACAATACACATGGACTCTGTTTTAAATAAGATACACAACCAATTTGTACTTTGTTATAAAAAATGTACACCCTCTAAGTGTACTCTGTTTCAAAATAAATACACCCTCTATTTCTACACTGTTATAAAAAATATAAATCCTCAAATTTTACTCTGGTATAAAATATATACTCCCTCTGCATGTTCTCTGTTTTTACATAAAAACAACCTCTATATTTACTCGGTTATAAAAAATACACACCCTCACTTTATACACTGTTATAAAAAATATATTCACACTCTACCTGTACTCTGTTTTAAAATAAATACACCCTCTATTTGTAATCTGTTATAAAAAATATACACCCTCAAATTGTACTCTGCTAAAAAATAGTATACTCCCTCTACCTGTACTCTGTTTTAAAATAAATACAACATCTGTTTCTACTCTGTTATAAAAAATATTCACAATCGTTTTGTACTCTGTTGTAAAAAATATATAACTTCCAGATGTACTCTGTTTCAATTAAGTACTACCTCTCTTTGTACTCTGTTATAAAAAATATACACCATCAATTTTTACTTTTTTAAAAGATATATACACCCTCTGCATGTACTCTGTTTTAAAATAAATACACCCTCTATTTCTACTCTGTTATACACCCTCAATTTGTACTCTGTTATAAGAAATATACTCCCTCCATATGTACTCTGTTTTAAAATAAATGCAACCTCTATTTCTATTCTGTTTTAAAAATATATTCACCCTCATTTAGTACTCTGTTTTCAAATATATATATACCCTCTAAATGTACTCTGTTTTAAAGTAAATACTATCTCTAATTCTACTCTGTTATAAAAAACATACACCCTGAATTTTTACTATGTTATAAAAAATATACACCCTAGACATGTACTCTGTTTTAAATAATATACACAAACAATTTTTAATCTGTTATAAAAAATATACACCCTCTAAATATGCTCTGTTTTAAAATAAATACACCCTCTATTTCTACCTTGTTATAAAAATATATATCCTCAATTTGTACTCTGTTATAAAAAATATACTCCCTCTACATGTACTCTGTTTTAAAATAAATACTACCACTATTTGTACTCTGTTATAAAAAATATACACCCTCAATTTGTGCTGTGTTATAAAATATATATTCCCTCTACATGTACTCTGTTTTAAAATAAATACACCCCTCTATTTCTACTCTGTTATTCAAAATATACTCCCTCAATTTTTACTGTGGTTTAAAAAGTATACACCCTCTACATGTACTCTATTTTAAAATAAATACACCATCGATTTCTACACTGTTATAAAAAATATACAACCTCCACATATACTCCATTCTAAAAAATATAAACCCTCAATTTGTACTCTGTTATAAAGTATATACTCCCTCTACATGTACACTGTTTTAAAATAAATACACCCTCTATTTCTACTCTGTTATACAAAATATACAGCTTCAATTTTTACTGTGGTATAAAAAATACACACCCTCTACATGTACTCTATTTTAAAATAAATACACCATCGATTTCTACACTGTTATAAAAAATATACACCCTCAATTTTTACTCAGTTTTATATAATGCACAATCAATTTCTACTATGTTATAAAAAATATACACCCTCTACATGTACTCTGTTTAAGAATGAATACACCCTCAATTACTACCCTGTTATAAAATATATACAACCTAATTTGTACTCTGTTATAAAAAATATACTCCTTCTGCATGTACTCTGTTTTAATATAAGTACACCCTCTATTTTTTCTCTGTTATAAAAAATATACACCCTCTACATGTATTCTGTTTTAAAATAAATACACCCTCTATTTCTACTCTGTAATAAAAAATATACACCCTCAATTTGTACTATGTTTCAATAAATATACAGCCTCTACATATGCCCTGTATTAAAATAAATATACATTGGATTTCTACAGTGTTCTAAAGAATATAAACCCTGAAATTTACTCTGTTATAAAAAATATACATGCTCTACCTGTACTCTGTTTTTAAATAACTACACCCTCTATTTCTACACTGTTACAAAAAATATACACCCTCAATTTGTTCTGTTATAAAAAATATACACCCTTTGCATGTACTCTGTTTTAAAATAAATACACCATCTATTTCTACTCTGTTATAAATCATATACACCGCCCACATATACTATGTTCTAAAACATATACACCCTCCACATGTACTGTGTTCTAAGAAATATACACACTCAATTTGTACTCTGTTATAAACAATATACACACTCTATATGTACTCTGTTTTCAAATAGCTACACCCTCTATTTCTACTCTGTTATAAAAATATACACCCTCAATTTGTCCTGTGTTATAAAAAATATACATCCCCTGCTTTTACTCTGTTTTAAAATAAATACACCATCTATATCTACTCTGTTATAAAAAAATGTATACAAAATCCAAAGTTACTCCGTTCTAAAAAACATACACCTTCAAATTGTAGTATGTTATAAGAAATATACACCCACTACATGTACTCTGTTTTAAAATAAATACAACATCTATTTCTATTGTGTTATAAAAAATATACACATTCAAATTTTACTGTTATAAAAGGTATACACCCTCTGCATGTACTCTGTTTTAAAATAAATACACACACTATTTATACTCTATTATAAGATATATACAACCTCATTTGTACTCTGTTATAAAAAATATATTCCATCTACATGTACTCTGTTTTAAAATAAATACACCCTCTATTTCTACTCTGTTATAAAACATATACACCCTCCACATGTACTCTATTTTAAAATAAATACACCCTCGATTTCTACACTGTTATAAAAGTATACACCCTCAATTTGTACTGTTATAAAAATATAAAAATATAGTAAGAAAAATACAATTTTTACTATGTTTTAAAATATATACACCCTAGACATATACTCTGTTTTAAATAATATACACAACCTATTTGTACTGTGTTATAAAAAAATACACCCTCTAAATATACTCTGTCTTAAAATAAATACACCCTCTATTTCTACACTGTTATAAAAGTATACATCCTCAAATTGTACTCTGTTATAAAAAATATACTCCCTCTACATGTACTCAGTTTTAAAATAAAAACAACCTATATATCATCTCGGTTATAAAAAATATACACCCTTACTTCATACACTGTTATAAAAATTGTATACACTCTACCTGTACTCTGTTTTAAAATAAATACTACCTCTATTTGTTCTCTGTTATAAAAATTATACACCCTCTACATGTACTCTGTTTTAAAATAAATACACCCTCTATTTCAACACTGTTAAAAAAATATACACACTCCATTTCTACTCTGTTATAAAAAATATATACACTCTAGGTGTACTCT
>JAZHEH010001131.1:0-49373 GCA_036589455.1 Ateles fusciceps
CACAGCCTCCTTTGTCTTTTCTTTCTTTAATGTGCACCGGGGGCGGGGGCGGGGAGGGGGCGGGGGCGGGGGCGAGGGCGCGGGTGGCGGCGGCAGCCTGGGTGGTGGTGTAAATGGCTTCCTGCCTGTCACCTGTTTTTTGTCTTGCCCAAATTCCTATTTAAGGGGTCTAGGGAGTCATGCCCTACAAACCATAAATTATCATCAGATGGATTTTATTTGACCCTATATATTGTGACTTACTTCCCAATCTGACTTTGACATAACGTTATGAGACAAGGAGAGAAATCAAAATATTTCACGCCAAAATATATTTCCTTGCCATACCTTGAAATTGCCCTGCAAAGTCTCTTGTGGAAAAAGAGAATTCTATAGAGAATTCCCTTCCCCTTTTGTTTTCCTTCCTTTCTTTCCAGATCCAGGAGGTAATTAACTAAGAGCTAGTCACCCTTTTAGGTCCAATAAGAAACATTTTACAACCTGCTCTCTCTAAGTCTGCTATCTGAAAGCTTCCTCTGCACAATAAAACTTGGTCTCCATAATCCTTTATCTTAACCTAAATGTTTCCTTTCTACTGATTCCAGTTTTTCAAATAAACTCAACCAATTGTCAACCAGAAAATGTTTAAATTTACCTATGACCTAGAAGCCCCCCACTTTGAGTTGTCCTGCCTTTCTGAACCAAACCAATGTATTTCTTAAATGTATTTGATTAATGTCTCATGCCTCCCTAAACTATATAAAACCAAGCTGTACCACGACCACCTTGGGCACAAGTTTTCAAGACTTCCTGAGGGCTGTGTGGGCCATGTTCACTCATATTTGGTTCAGAATAAATCTCTTCAAATATTTTACATAGTTTGACTGTTTCCATCAACAAATACACTAATGGCTGTCCATAGGGAGTCTAACCAGTGCTGAAAATTAAGTAAAATTTGTTAAATTGGGTATTTAAAGGAAATAGACAAAAAATCAAAACAGACCAGAATTGAAAAACAATAATGCAAGTTGTTATGTTTATAGTTTTAGCCTGGTAAATATAAGCAGTAGGTTATGCTGTTCCAAAGGTATGGGATTATTGTCTAAGAAAGCGTTTTAAGGAGGAAGAAACAAAATAAAACTTACTTTTCAAAATATCTGTCAGTCAGAGTAAAAGTAAAGAAAACTCCTTTTCCAGTCTGCTCAGAATGCAAAAATTGCAGGAGGCAAAAATACATCATAGCTAGTGGTACTTCCAGTATGTCCCAGATAGTAAATACTATGTATTTCTAATATTTTATTTTCTTTTTCTGGGACAGAGGAAAGTTAAAAGGTGACAGATGAAGAAAAAATAATATTTCACAAATACAGTGAGTTTAGAATATGGATTCATAGTAAACATATACCTTGGTCGCTTACAAAATCCACTGGAGGTTTTTTGAATAAGGATAATAGAACAGAACATCAAGTAACCAAAAATTGTTACCTGTGACAAACACAATACACAGGCATTAGCATCTTCAGATTATTGAACCAAAGATTTTGTAACCTATTTTTCATTTCAGAATTCCGGTGTTGTTTTCTGTTTTATTAAATAATAGTTTACTCATTTTTTATATACTTTTATAATAGATTTTGAATTAGTTTGTATTTGCAAAGCAATCCCATGGTAGCTCAAGAGCAAAAGCCTTTCAGTTAATATAAACTGTACATTTGAATTCAGGGAAAGTTGAAAAAAATGAGTCGTTTTCTCCTTTGCAATAAGGGAATTTATTAAAACCACAGTGATTATTGAGATATCAGCATTTCATTAATTAGAATTTTACTAACACCAAGTCTTGCCTAATTGCTCTTAGTATTTTTCCTCATGAAAGCACTTTTACTTTTATTATTATAATTAGGAAGATGAGGTGAAATTAAAAGCATTTCTGTTATTTCATAAAATTGGATTAATGAGGCAAATATTTCACAGTATGACAAAGGTGCATAATATGCTACTTGTCAAAGTCATTCTTAATAATATACTCTCCCATCTCTGTTTTATAAATTCTATTTCCCTTTGAACTATTTTTGTGGTTTTTCTTTTAATTTTACTTTTATGTTTAATTCATAGGGCTTCCTTCAGCCATTATTAGAAGTCTCTTCAATGCTATTCACTTCTTATAATAGTTTTATTATTTAAACATGCAACAATTCAAAATGCCATTCTTTAGTTTATCTTAATTAGTTCATTCTACTTACATTAACCCTTTGGTCTGCTTTCACTGGATTTTTGCTCAGACTTCGTACTCTGCCTATTCATGTCAAAAACAGTCTGTTTCAATTCGCCTTTTTTTTCTTACTTTGTCATTGCCATGATTTAGAAAGTGCCATTTCTTTATGATAATAAACACAAAAGCATGAATCACTGATTCATAGAAATTTTAAGAGTATATGTTTCCAGAAAAGGATTTCTGTGAATAAGAAATGGAGGCTGGGTGTGGTGGCTCATGCCTGTAATCCCAGCGCTTTGGGAGACTGAGGCAGATAGATCACAAGGTCAGGAGATCAAGACCATCCTGGCCAACATAGTGAAACCCTATCTTTACTAAAAATACAAAAATTAGCTGGGTGTCGTGGCACGTGCCTGTAATCCTAGCTACTCGGGAGGCTGAGGCAGGAGAATCCCTTGAACCAGGGAGTCGGAGGTTGCAGTGAGCCAAGATTGCACCCCTGCACTCCAGGCTGGGGACAGAGCGAGACTCCATCTCAGGGAAAAAAATAAATGGAAAAGAGGAGGGAGCATTTCCCTACTATATATATTTTTAAGCAACATATATCTTCATAAATGAAATATAGGTACAGAACAGCATACTGTGAAGAATACTAAAAGAAGTAATACAATAAGGTTTCATGAAAATCTTGTATCAGGTGAGCTATTGAATGAAAATGAAGTTAAAACTAGTGCTCAATTTGACTAAAAAGAAAAAATGCTGTCATTTGGTTTAAAACAGCATGAGAATTTTCTGTTTCAGCCAACAAAGAATTAGCTGCTTGATACAACCACACCCATTACTTTAGAGTGAACCTGCAGAAAAGTATTCTGATATGTGTGTATACTTGGTCAAAGGCACAGAGCCTTTTATATAGATTTTTAGAGGGTATTATAAGTTTCAAAAGCAGTACTACTACATAAGGATTTCTAATAATCTTCACATTATTCAAGATATTTACATGTATACACAGTACTTTGAACATAGATCCCTAGTGTCAGAATTTCACTAAGCCTGGATTTTACCCTAAAGAGAAAGGGATTTGAATCTGAATAAAAAATTTGATGCTTAAGAATATTTACCTCTTAATTTTCACTGCAACCTCAAGTTTCCTGCAGATGAAAACATTTCTAGCTTGTCCATCTGTCACATTTGCCCTAAGAGGCTACTATATTTAAGCGTAAATTTTCATATCAAGATTAACCTAGCAGTTTATTAGTAAGCATATTATTTGAAATAATAGAATTCAAAACCAAGTGTACATGTATGTATATGTCAGCATATTTAACCCTGAAGATATTTTAAAATTTGAGCAGTAATTTTTATCAATACATTTTTAAGATTTTTAATAAGATGTTTGATATTTTTATTTTTACTAATTTATAGAGTTCCCAAACTATCAAAGTTAGTGTTCATTTCTTACAATACTAGAATTGACATTATGCCTTTTTAAGAATTGTTATTTTTGGTTATTATAGGTTTGTGTGATGTTAGTATTAAAAATGTCAAAGAAACATTCACATGGCTATCAATCTAGAGGACACTGATCTACAAATGATGATCTGAATTGCCAGCCTCTTAAGAAATCTTGTATTTCTGGCAGTGACAAATCTAAAACTCAAAACATATTTATATACACAAAGGAAATTTTTAAAGAATCCTCCAAGTTACTGTAAAGAATAAAGTGTTGTTTATAATAGCAAACACCTGGAACCAACCCAACTGCCCATCGATGATAGACTGGACAAGGAAAATGTGGCACATATGCACCATGGAATAGTATGCAGCCATAAAAAATGATGAGTTCATGTCCTTTGTAGGGACATGGATGACTCTGGAAACCATCATTCTCAGCAAACTGACACAAGAACAGAAAATCAAACACCACATGTTCTCACTCACAAGCGGGTGTTGAACAATGAGAACATATGGACACAGGGAGGGGGAGCATCACACACTGGGTCTGTTGGGGGGGCCAAGGGAGGGACAGTGGGAGGTGAGGAGGTTAGGGAGGGATAACTTGGGGAGAAATGCCAGATATAGGTGATGGGGGGATGGAGGCAGCAAACCACATTGCCATGTATGTACCTATGCAACAATCCTGCATGATCTGCACATGTACCCCAGAATCTAAAGTACAATAAAAATAAATAAAATAAAATAAATGAATAAAGTGTAATTCACTTATGATTACCTTTACTCCTTTTTCTTTATGTCATATACATTTTTCCTGCTAGAAAATGTTATGAACATAGTCTATATTTCAAATACACTCTAACTATACTGCTACCTTCCTAGCAAAAATGCTAGAATAATTATTTTGTATTTTTTTCTTTAGATCACTGCTTATTCTCATCTCAACTAGGCTTTCACCCACACCACTCCAAAGAGACTTAATCTTCACAAGATTATCAGTAATGTACATTTGCCAAAGTCAGTAGTGAATCCATTGTCTTCTTATTTATCCTCTTTAGATACAACTGAACATTCTCTCATTATAAAACCTTGCCTGTTCTCTAGGCTCCTGTAATGTTTTATTCTTCTCCTATATCTCCTGTCACTTAAATGTTGAATTCAAATGAGCTTTCTTCAGTTTCTTTTGTTGTCAATGCACAGTTTTCTCTAAGTAGTTTTATCTAGTGCCACAGTTTTAACATCAATATTCAACCACTAACTAAATATTTCAAATGGGTTCTCAAATAGTGATTTTTAACTCATATACGTGTTTGTGTTGTGTGTATCTGTGTGTGTATGTGCATGTATGTACTATTCTGACCCACTCTGTTTCTTCCTAGGGTGCCACAGTTCAATAAATAGTACCTATTTGTTCATGTCCAGAACCAAAAAATGTCTTTGATTCCTCTCTTTCCTGATATTCAAGCCCATTCTATTTACACATTGTGTAGACTGCACTTCTAAGAAACTATAAAATCTAAACATTCCTTAAAATTTCTACTATTACTACTTGAGTGGGGGAGTTTAGGGGGAGGTAGGGATGGTTAATGGGCACAAAAACTAGTTAGAAAAATGAATAAGACCTACTATTTGATAGCACCACAGCGTGACTATAGTCAATAATAACTTAATTGTGCATTTAAAAATAATTAAAAGAGTGTAATTGGATTGTTTGCAACTCAAAAGATAAACGCTTGATGAGATGGATACCCCATTCTCCATGTGCTTATTTCACATTGCATGCCTATACCTCTCATGTACCCCATAAAATATATACAGCTACTGCGTACCTACAAATATTAACATTAAAAAAGTAAAGAAATTCTATTACTATTTTGTTAAAAAAAACCGTCTTATCTTGTCTGGATTATGCTGAGAAACAAAAAAAAATTCCTAACTTGTCTTTTTGCCGTTATTCTAGTCAATTTGTTCAAAACAATAAGCAAAATAAGGTTTTTAAAGGGTATTTAAAATTGCATCATATCCTTGCTTAAACTTTAGTGGCTCTCCATAGTAGAAATAATATTAACCGAAACAACTTATCATGGCCTTTAAAACCCACTGACTATTGCCCCTGCTTCTCCTCCTTCCATTCTTGTCACCTATATTCACGTTCAGCCTCGCTGGGCTTTTTCTGCCCCTGGTTTACTCCAAGTCTAATCTCATACCAAGTAATTAATTTATTACTACACCTTCTTGGAACAGCCTTATCCTAGATCTCTGCTTAGCTGCTTCCTTTTCATGATTCAAGTCTCAAATATTTCCTTCTCCGGTACACGTTCCGTGGGTACCATTTTAAATCAGTTAAATATCCATCACTTTCCATGGCTACTATATTTAATCAGTGGCCATCACTCTTCATGGCTACTCTATTTAAAACAGTGTCATGCTGTTATTCTATTACATGACATTTTTCATTGAATTAATCATTGACTGAAATTGTTTTATTTATTTGTTCATGTGTATATACAGCATGATCTTCTCTCTCTCTCTCTCTCTCTGTTTCATTAACCGCTAAGTCCTCAGCATGTAAACTAAGGCATGAAAATCATTAAGAGCTCGAAAGATATTTATTGACTAATTTATGTGAAGCTCCTTTTATTTTGTATTTACCCATACAGCTGTCATATTAGGTATCCAAAAATATATCTGCAAATATAATCCAATTAATTTTGCATGTGATAATAGTCACAAATTAGTCACTTGAGTGTCACATGTTACTCTTGTGAGTAGGAAGCAATTTTGTCACGATTTTTTAAGGATTTAGAAATTGTTTTATCACTAAAATTTGTTGGTGTTAATCCCTTGCCTAAGGATTCTTTTCAAAATATTATTGTAAGATTAGTTAGCTGCTCCAGAAGTTAAAAGGAAAAGAAGAAAACACAATAGAAAAGGAAAATTAAAACTCTTCCTTCATAGATGAAAAAGCTAAGCTTTCTAAACAGTATTCTAATTCTAATCTTAGATCAAATAACAAAATAAAGTTCTGTACTAAATTATAATGCTGATCATTTTATTGACTACAATATTGAACAGATCTCAATATGATCTTCCAGAGCCTCTTGTATAAGACCATTCATTTTCTTTCATTTCCTGGGCTCTGTGACCTTCATAAGATATTAAATGTTACTAAACGCAATCAGTGAAATGTCTTGTGGTTCTTTCCATGGAGTTATAAAAACAGAAAGTAGGATTATCAGTGATTAGTTCCCTTTCTAACTGTATCATTCTATTCATTATGTACTTTTTTCTATCATTATTATTTCTACATTACTACATGAAATTGCTATTTCTTTTTACACCCCTAATTAGGAGCCATATTTGTGATGGCAGAACTCATGAGGTGCAATGAACTGTTAATTAGATTTAAGTTGCACAAGTATCCACACAACTGAGTGCAAAACTCCATGAAGATACTTAGCATTGGTTTTATAATTGTGAGAAGACTGAAGGAGACAGGAATGGTCTGAGATACAGAAAGCAATATGCCTTGAGATTGCCTCTTTACCGATTTTCAATCATTTCTAACAGCAGTTTTTCTAGCTTACATCTAAATAGGAATGTTTGTAATCTACATGTTTAAGCTAAAGATTTTCCTTAAAGATCTTCCTATCTGTACTGACAGACAGTACACACAGATCTAACAGAACTGTCAATTTAATGTTAATGCTTTTTTTGACAGGTTGCTAGAAACCTTAAATTTTACTTCATGCTGAATAAGTTAAAGAGGGTAATGTATGAAAATCAGGCATGTGTCTTCCATTAAGTTATAAAAATGAAACACTCTATTTCCCAAAGAGTAAAAATCTTTATAAACTAAGGACATATCTTTTAAAGATTTTTTGCCATCACATTAAAATCTGTTATGACCATTTACCTCTCTCAGTTTTGCTGTTCTATTTAATTTCAAAGTTACATATGACATATTTTCCTCAATTGCATATCACTCCTACCCATAATATCATCAATGTCATGTACTTATTTACCTTCTTTAGTCTACTTTCAGCTTTGGATCAGCTAAGCAAGATTTCAGTAAATGTCTTCCTGTGTTAATGTGGGATGTGACAGGGCTCAGCTCCTCCCCCTGATGGGATGTGCCCGAGGTTCCTGGGCTCTCACTCACCCAAGAATGGGGAGAGGGCCCTGGTAGCATGCGGTGAGCTCACTCAAGTAAATATCGGACCAAAAGAGTTTTGCAGAGAGTGATTTACTAAGCAGAGAGAGAGAGGGAGAGAAGTAGAGAGAGCTCCCATGCTGTTGTGGGAGGGGATCCCAGAGAGGGAAATTCCTATAGGGTGAGAGGGGAGAGACAGTTCCCACCTTACTGTGGGAGGGGATCCAGAGATGGAATCCCTATAGGTAACAGAGTAGGGGGCGGATTTAACCCCAGAGTTACTCCTGCCCCATTCAAGTTCTTGACCAGTGAGAGAAGCTTTTGGAAATTTCCTCTGGAGTCATTGATCTTTAACTCTGATATTGGATTGGTTGCCTGGTCTACAATCAAATCGTCCTCCCTCGGGGCTTTTGGCAGGCTTTCTAAACACAGGAAGCTCACCTGGGCTTTCTACCCAGCCCACATGGGGAAAGTTAGACAAAGAACTCTACGTTCTGGGATGGGGGATGTGGATGAAGGCCTATCTGGCATGTCGCTGGGAAATTTCTGCCTTTGAAACCACGTCCCGTGTGGACTCGGTTTTCCTTAACACAATCCCTCACTAACACTACACTACAGACTGTGGATACAAATAGAGCTTAAAAAAAACAGTTGCTGCCCTCCAGAGACTCACATTCTTGAAGGGAAGCCAGGCAAGCAAAAAACAAATAAAGTGCGCTGTGATTCATATGATAATTTACTAATTTTCAAGGTACAGAAATGAGAGAAAGGTAATTAATTGGAACAAGAAAAGGGTGGCACAGACGATTTTATATAGGATTTGAAACCTTATTTGAATTTAGAAGACAGAATGGGTATTTTTTTAGCAGAGGAAAGATAAGGGACATTTGAATTCTAGAGATATCCAAGTGAAAAGGCAATTAGGGTAGGAATAACAGGAGAGCTTCAAGGCAAAACAATGACCTTGCATTCACTTAAATGGAAAATGTGAAAACAAAAACAGCAGGAGACAATGTTGAATTCATCAGACTTTGAAAGCTTTTTCCTGATATCCTTAGGAACTTGAAATATTTAAGAATGGTATTATTATTTTCCCTATGAATTCCTTCTTCATCATTGTCTTGCTCTTGAATTTAGGTATTTAATAGATATATATAAGGAATCTATTTCCTTTTATTATCCTTCTATAGGTCATTAATGAAAAACTGCAGTTAAACACAATTTCTGCCTTTTTTCAGTCAAAGTATTGGTAATGTCATATTTATTCACCAAATTTCAAATTTTGAAAACACAAATAAAATTTCTTTTTATTTATTAATAATACTGGAAAAGTAACTGCAGGAAATAAAAGAAAAGTGGCTCTCCATGAAACTTTGTATTGTATTCTTCTCCACTGTGACTGCCATCCTAAGGAACAAACGGAAGAAAGCCTTTTCCAATTCTAATAGTAGGCCCTGAAACCTTGATGTGATAGTTTAATCAACATACCACTATATTATATTTCCATTCCTCCCTTTTATATTACATGAAAAATATCTCACTAACAAAGTAGAGTCCTGAAAGGACACGGAAAAATTCTGGATGTTTTCAATT
Organism: Ateles fusciceps; assembly: GCA_036589455.1. Classification (NCBI taxonomy): domain Eukaryota; kingdom Metazoa; phylum Chordata; class Mammalia; order Primates; family Atelidae; genus Ateles; species Ateles fusciceps. Next base: position 9,393 of record JAZHEH010001131.1, read on the forward strand.
TGTGTTGTCGATTGCTAATTATGATGATTAAAATTATTGTCAAACTTTTTAGGTATTGACCTCTAATTTTTCATTCACAATTCTCTACATTAAAAAAGCCTATTGTAAATAATTAGGTAATTGGCAATTAGGCACACAGTTACAGTACTCATGTAATTATCTGAAAGACAATTAGGCATGCAATGGGCATATTTTGGCACATTCAGTTTGTATAAGCAAATATCTTTATAGAATGCAAGGACTGTTGTTAATCACAAATCTTAAGATCAAATTGAGTTTGCGTCTGCTGGCGAATTAACAGATTTAGTCATGGGCCAATGTGTGCTAATATCATAGAAAGAAAGGCAAATGATCAGGCTGGTCACAATGGCTCACACTTGTAATTTCAGCACTTTGGGAGGCCAAGGTAGGAGGATTGCTTGAGCCCAAGCGTTCAAGACTAGCCTGGGCAGCATAGTAAGATCTTGTCTATAACAAAAATAAATTAGCCAGGAGTAGTGGCACATGCATGTCATCCCAGCTACTGGGGAGGCTGAGGCAGGAGGATTGCTTGAGTCCAGGAGGTTGAGGCTGCAGTGAGCTGTGATCACACCGCTACCCTCTAGCTTGGGTGACAGAGCAAGACCTTGTCTCAGAAGAAGAAGAAAAGAAAGAAGAAAAGGAAAGAAAGCAAAAAGAAAGAGAGAGAAGAGAGAGAGAGAAGAAAGAGAGAAAGAGAGAAGAAAGAGAGAGAGAAAGGGAGAAGGGGAAAGAAAAAAAGAAAGAAAGAAAGAGAGAAGGAAAAGCTAAAAAAGACACTGGTGCCTTTATAGAACAATAAAGTCTATGGGGTAATTTTATCCCTCCCCTCTCCTCCCCTGCCCACCCCAAATCAAAATTTTAAAATCTGATCAAGCCTCTGGGTCCAACTACCCATTTAAAGGAACTAAAGGATAGAAGAACATAATAAACACCACCACAGAGATGTAATGAGTCCATGGGAAACTTATATCACTAATAGAATATATATATACATATATATATACATATACATATATTTTTTTTTCTATTTTTTTTTTGTTTTGAGATGGGGTCTTTCTCTGTCAACCAGACTGGAATGCAGTGGCAGATACTTGACTCCCTGCAAACTTGAACTCCTGTACTCCAGCAATCTTCCCACTTCAACTTCCAAGTAGCTGGGACTATAGGTGTGCACCACCACATCCAGCTAATTTTTGAATTTTTTGTGGAGACAATGTCTCACTACGTTGCCCAGCCTGGTAATCTATATTTTTTAACAAAATGTCATGAAAAGATATTAACGGAGAACCTGTGGTTTAAAAAGAGGCTTAAGAGGCATATGCATTGCAATTACATTATTTTGACCATTACTCAAAATATTTACACTGAAGTGTGTGTTTATGCACGTTTGTGTGTGTGTATGCACGTGTGTGTGCATGTGTGTGTGTGTGCACATCTGTGTGTGGTGAGAAAGAGAGAAATTTTGGGGACAATGAGTTTGAATACTGACTAGATATTTAATGATAATAAATAAATATTGTTAGTTTTTAGTTGTGATAATGGCACTGTGTTATAATTTTTAAAGATTCCTTCCTTTTATGACCTTACTGTTTCTAAATAATTATAGATGCATAGGAAGTTACTAAAACAGTAGACAACAGTTCCATGTACCCTTAAGTTTCACTCAATAGTAGCATTTTAAACAGCTGTAGTACATTATCAAAGCCAGGAAACTGAAACTGGTACAATCACCAGCCTTATTCAGATGTCACTGGTTTTACATCCATTTGTGTGTATGGGTGTGTATTTAGTTCCTGTAATTTTAGCATATGTGTAGATTTGTGTGACCACAACCACAATCCGGATAAAGAAGAGTTTCAACACCTCAAGGATCCCTGCTACTGCCCTTTTATTGTATTCATAGTATTTTAATTATATACTTATTTAGAGTCAGGATCTCACTGTCTCTTAGGCTGGAGTGCAGTGGTGCTATCACGGCTCACTGCAGCCTCAACCTCTGGGGTCAAGCAATCCTTCTACCTCAGTCTCCAAAAGTGCTAGGATTACAGGTGTGAGACACTATACCCAGCCCACACTTTTATAATGGTAGCCACCTCCTTCTTCCTCACTTTTTAATATTAGGCAATGAAAAATCTACTCTTTATCTTTATAATTTTGTAATTTAAACTATCTATACATATTAATTAATACAGTATGTAAGCCTTTGGATTAGGTATTCATTCAGCATAATTCCCCAAAGATTCATTCAAGTTGTGTATACAAAGAGTTCATTTCTTTGTATTGCTGGGTAGTATTCCATTGTATGTATGTACCACAATTTATTTAATTATTTACCCATTGAAAGAAATCTGTGTTCTTTTGCAGCTTTTAATGTTTATGAATAAAGCTGCTGTAAATATTCCCATGTAGGTTTTTGTGTAAATATAAATTTTAATTTATTTGTGAAAAATTGCCAAGAGTGTAGTTGTTGGGTCATATGGTAGTTGCACATTTAGTTTTAAAGGTAACTGTCAAAACGTTTTCAGACAGACTGTGAGTTACATTATGCATTCCCACCAGCAATGTATAAATGATACAGTTTCTCTGCACTGTCACCCATATTTGAAATGATCATTGTGTTTGATTTTTGGCATTCTAATAGGCACATAGTGATAGCTCAATGTGGTTTTAATTTGCATTTCCCCGATGGCTAATGGTTTTGAACATCTTTTCGAGTGATTAATGTGACATATGTATATTCTCTTGGGTGAAACGTGTTTATATCTTTTGCTCATTTTCTAATTTAATTGTTTTGTTTTAGTTTATTATTATTATTATTATACTGTAAGTTCTGGGATACATGTTCAGAATGTATAGGTTTGTTACATAGGTATACGTGTGCCGTAGTGGTTTGCTGCACCCATCAACCCATCATCTACATAAGGTATTACTCCTAATGCTATCCCTCCCCTAGCCCCCACCCCCAGACAGATCCCAGTGTGTGATGTTCCCCTCCCTGTGTCCATGTGTTCTCTTGTTCAACTCCCACTTATGAGTGAGAACATGCGGTGTTTGATTTTCTGTTCCTGTGTCAGTTTGCTGAGATTGACGGTTTCCAGCTTCATCCATGTCCCTGCAAAGGACATGAACTCATCCTTTTTTATGGCTACATAGTATTCCATGGTGTATATGTGCTACATTTTCTTTATCCAGTTTATCATTGATGGGCATTTGGGTTGGTTCCAAGTCTTTGCTATTGTGAACAGTGCTGCAATAAGCATACATGTGCATGTGACTTTATAGTAGAATGATTTATAGTCCTTTGGGTATATAACCAGTAATGGGATTGCTGGGTCAAATGGTATATCTGTTTCTAGATCCTTGAGGAACTGCCACACTGTCTTCCACAATGGTTGGAGTAAGTTACACTTCCAGCAATAGTGTAAAAGTGTTCTTATTTCTCCACATCCTCTCCAGCATCTGTTGTTTCCAGACTTTTTAATGATCGCCATTCTAACTGGAATTTCATATCCAGCCAAACTAAGCTTCATAAGTGATGGAAAAATAAAATGCTTTACAGACAAGCAAATGCTGAGAGATGTTTGTCACCACAAGGCCTGCCTTACAAGAGCTCCTGAGGAAGCTTTGAATATGGAAAGAAAAAACTGGTACCAGCCACTGCAAAAACATACTAAATTGTAAAGCTCATCCTCTCTATGAAGAAACTGAATCAACTAATGGCAAATAACCAGCTGGCATCATAATGACAAATCAAATTCACACATAACAATATTAACCTTAAATGTAAACAGGCTAAATGCCCCAATTAAAAGACGCAGACTGGCAAATTAGATAAAAATTCAAGACCCATTGGTGTGCTGAATTCAGACCCATCTCACACGCAAAGACACACATAGGCTCAAAAAAAAAGGGATGGAGGAATACTTACCAAGCAAATGGAAAGCAAAAAAAAAAAAAAAAAAAAAAAAGCAGGGGTTGCAAGCCTTTTCTCTGATAAAACAGAATTTAAACCAACAGAGATCAAAAAAGACAAAGGGCGTTACATAATGGTAAAGGGATCAATGCAACAGGAAGAGCTATCTATCCTAAATATATATGTACCCAATACAGGACACCCAGATTTATAAAGTAAGTTCTTAAGAGACCTACAAAGAGACTTAGACTCTCACACAATAATACTGGGAGATTTTTAACACCCCACTATCAATATTAGACAGATAAACAAGACAGAAAATTAACAATAATATTCAGGACTTGAACTCACCTCTGGACCAAGCAGACATAATAGACATCTACAGAACCCTCCACTCCAAATCAACAGAGTATACATTCTTCTCAGCATTTCATCACATTTATTCTAAAATTGACCACATAAATGGAAGTAAAACACTCCTTAGCAAGTGTAAAAAAGTGGAAATCATAACAAACAATCTGTCAGACCACAGTGCAATCAAATTAGAACTCAGAATTAAGAAACTCACATAAAACCACACAACTACGTAGAAACTGAACAGCCTGCTAGTGAATGACTACTGGGTAAATAAAAAAATTAAGAAATAAATAAGTCTTTGAAACGAATATGAACAAAGAGACAATGTACCAGAATCTCTAGGACACAGCTAAAGCAGTGTTTAGAGGGAAATTTATAGCACTAAATACCCACAGGAGAAAGCAGGAAAGATCTAAAATCGACACCATAACATCACTATTATTAGGTTTTCTGAGTTCTCCATGTATTCTAGATACAACTCTTTGTCGGATATATGTTGTACAAATATTTTCTTCCAGTCTATAAGTTTAACTTTTTATTCTGTTGTTCAGTAATCAGGATCTTTTTCAGAAGTTCAATTTATTTCATTTTTCTTTGTGTTTTATTATTTTGTTGTAATAGAACTCAGGACATTCTACCCCAAAATATGGCACCTTTGTCATTTGAGAAAACAGCAGAAGGAAGAAGACTCCTATTACCTTCTCTTTACCCTTCTCCTCTGAATTAGGTCATAAAACCTAGGAAAGTAACTCTGACCTCCCACCCCCTTCCTTGAAGCAGATCATAAGAACCTCACTAGAAAACTGTCTTCCCTATATGTGGAGGGAGAGGAATATTCTTTATCTCTAAAGACCCTGAGAAGAATAACAAAGAAGCCTTGTTAAGTACCCACACCCCCCTACAAGTTTATAAGTAGTAGATCACACCCTTTTTTCCTTCAATCATATTTTACTAGAACGGTTCACTCTTCATCAAACCTAAGCATATAAATTCAAAAATTACCTGTTTCTTTGAATCATCATTATGTGTTCTCTGGTTAATCTGTCTTTTGCTATAGAGACCTCAACCATGAACCCATCAATAGCCAAAATAAAGATATCTTTCCTTCCCTGATGGTGTTATGGCTAAGAACTCTGCCTAATAATGAGTTTCAAAGCTTTCTACCTGTGATTGTTTTTTGAAAAATATTATAGCTTTATATGTAGGTTTATGACCCATTTTGAGATAATCTTTGTATAGTATGTGAGGCTCTAGTCAATGAACATTTATTTTTTTAGCATATGAATGTCTTTCAACATTGTTATTGAAAAGACCATCCTTGCTCCACTGAATAACTTTTGTGCCTTTCTCAGATATCAGTTGACACAGTTGGTGAATCTGTTATTAGATTCACTATTTTATTGCATTTATCTAACTGTCTATGACTCCACTGATATCACATTGTCTGGATTACTGCCACCATATATACATCTTAATAATAAGTAGAGTGATTGCTTCCACTTTTTTCTCCATTTAAAAATAATTATTCTATTTATTTTCTTGATGGACATTTTCACTTAAATTTTAAAATCAGCTTGTCTATAATTGTCTATTTATGTAAAAATAAAGTCTTGCATAAATTTTGTTCACAATTGTGTTAAATCTATTGATTTGTTTGTGGAGAATTGACACCTTTAATATGTTAAGTCATCCAATCTATGAACATGGTATATCCTTTCCATTTGTTTAGATTTTCCTTTATTTACTTTATTAGCACTTTTCAATGTTCAGCATGCAGATACAGTAGATACTTTATTAGATTTATTCCTAAGGATTTAATTTCAGAGGAATAATTATAACTGTCATGTTTTTAATTCTACTTTCCATGTTTTCAATTGATTGTATTTAAAAATGTGAGTGATTTGTGTGCACTAGTCTTGTGTCCTGCATATTTTTGGACACACTTATTGTTAGTAAGGCACATGTTTAAATAACTCTTTAGAATATTCTAAATAAATAGTCACATCATCTTTAAATAGAGGCACATTTATTTCTTCCTATATAATCTTCACAATTTTTCTTTTCTTTCTTGCGTTATTGTGCTGGCTAAACCTTCAGTACTATGTTTAATATGAGTAGCAATAGAAGACATTCTTGCTTGTTTTCAGTGTAAAAAAGATAGAGTTTTTCACCATTAACTATGTTCGTAACTGTCGGTTTCTTTAGCCTGTTGATATTAATTATACTGATTGATTACTGAATATTAAACCAACCTTGCAACTCTCTGTCTCCACTTTGTTGTGATGTATATTTGTTTTTCTATAATGCTGGATCCCACATGCTCTTATTATGTTGAAGATTTTTTTTTCAAAGTTTATGAGAGATACTGGTACATAGCTTTTCTCTTTAAAAATGTCTGATTTTTCTATCAGGGCATACTGGCCTCATAAAATGAATTGGGAATGTTTCCTTATTTTTTATGTCCTGGAACAGAATTCATGTTAGTTCTTATTTAAATTTTAGTGGAATTTTCCAGTAAAAACTTCTAGGATTCAGAATATATCCATGTTAGACCTTTTACTGCTGTCACATAGATCCCAAGGCTCTATTTTCTCCCCAGTCTCATTCTTCTCTGTTGTTTAGATAAAGTAAATTATATTGATTGTGTCAATTATATTGTCTGAAAATTCACCGATTTTTTTTTAGACAGAATTTTACTTTTTCTTAGCCTGTTTAGTAAGACTCTGTCTTACTTTGTTTCCCAAGCTGGAGTGCAGTGTTACAATCACCACCTACTGTAGCTGCGACTTCCCAGGCTCAGGTGATTCTCCCATCTCAGCCATCTAGGTAGCTGGGACTACAGGTGCATGCCACCATGCCTGACTAATTCTTTTCATTGTTTGTGGAGATGGAATTTTGTCATCTTGCCCAGGCTGGTCTCAAAGTTTGGGGCTCAAATAATCCATCTACCTTGGCCATCCAACTATTGAGATTACAGCTGTGAACAAACACACCTGGTCCAAATTCACTGATTCTATCTTCTACTATCTCTACTCTACTATTGAGCCAATCCAGTAAGTTGTTGCTTTTGATATTATTGCATGTTTCTGTTCTATAATTTCCACTTGGTTATTTTTATAATTATAACTTTATTTTTTTTGAATTGTTAAAATATTTTCATTTCCTTTATGTGAATTTGATATTGCTTGTTGAAGCATGTTTTTGATGGCTGCATTAATAACCTTGTTAGATAATTTCACCATCTGAGTCATAACAAGATTGATACGTGTTTTAGTCAGGGTTTTCCAGAAAGACCCCACTGAACTTATATACAGTTGTTCTTCATTATCTCCAGGGCATTGGTTCGTAATAACTGAGCGAGTTAGAAAGAAACGCGCCAAGCTCTGAGTTCCAAATTAAGAGTCCTTTATTAATTAGCCAGCGTCCCAGAGTCAGCTCAAGCTCCAAATCTCATCGGCCCCGAGGAAGGGGCTTGATTTCCCTTTATACCTTGATTTAGGTAGGGGAGGGGGGAGCCTAGCTGAAGCGGAATTTTACAGAAGCAGAACAGGCAAGTTAGCTAGTAACCAGGGTGGAGGAGGTTCCCAGGATTGTTGGTTGCTAAGGGTATTTCCAAACAATCACCAAGGGGGTTCAAAGAGAGTTATACACAATAGCAGGTGTGCTTACGAAGCAGGATGTAGTTACATTGGTTATATGGTAGGATAAGCACAGAGTCAGTGTGACATGCACAATGTCAGTGTGGCCCAGTTACACACCCAAAGGGGCTGTGGTAGGGAGCGGGGAAGCTAGGTTGGAGTTTTCAGCTAAGATGGAGTCAGTGATGCTAGCCCTGGGTAGGTTATTACAGGTTCCAAAATCCACAGATGTGCAAATCTCTTATATTAAATGGCATAGAACAATAAGCCCTCTGTATCTGCAGGTGTAGAACCTAAGGATATGTGGGGCCTATTGTAAAGATATACATGAGAAGGAATTTATTAGATGAACTGGCTCACATGATTATGAAGGCTGAGAATTCCCACAATAGGCCATCTGCAAGCTGGAGAACCAAAGAATCTTTAGTGTGGTTCAGTCCAAGTCCAAAGGCCTTACAACCAAGGAAGCCGATGTTGTAGCTCTCTGAGACTCATAGTTTGCTAGGTGGCTGGTACAAATCCCAGAGTCCAAAGGAAGATGAACCTGACGTTTTGATGTCCAAGAACATGGGAAGAAAAACACCCAAGTTCAGGAAGAAAGAGTTCCAGTTTACCTCTTTGTTACTTCTGGGACTCAGCTGATTGGGTGATGCCCGCCCACATTGTGGGCAATTCTTCTCACTCATTCCACCTAATCAAAGGCCAATCTCCATCAGAAATACTCTCATGAGTACACCTAGGACAGCACAATCACTCTAACTAAATGTCAAACCACCTGGATTCTCTTTCAACAGAAATGGGATGGACTCAGTGCCTACTGGAACATTGAGAATAAGTGATACTTTGTTAGCTATATGAATATTCCTTAATCCAGCCAAGTTGACACCCAAAATAAATCATCACAAGTTCACCCCTTCTCCACTTGGCACTATATGCATCTACTTAAACCAAAATTAATCTTGAAATAAAGGCAATAACAAGGTTATACTTTCACCTAGCATGATGAAACTATATTGAATACAACAAAAATGCATTAATTCATTCCCCAGAAGAGGAGATAAAGTTCTTGAGTGATGATTATTCTTCTCCAGATATTCCATAACTTAAATACCATGATGTAAAATTTGAAATATTTAAATATTGATAGAACTCAACATATCTCTAGCACCAATAAAAGGAATAATAAACAAAAAAATCAACGATATTTTCTTAATATATGTATATATACGAACATACATATTCCTAACAAAATAGGAAGAAAATACAGGCCTTGTTTCTATAAATGGTCACATGGTCTTTGCTGGTATTTATAACTACCTTCTATTATCCATTACGTATTCTGCTTGTTTGCAGCAAACACCTTAGCTAGTCATGATTTATTACCTCCTGGTGAACTGACCCAAACCTAACCTTTCCTTCCTTCCTTCCTTCCTTCCTTCCTTCCTTCCCTCCCTCCCTCCTTCCTCTCTCCTTCTTCCTTTCTTTCTTCCTTCCTTCCTTCCTTTCTTTCTTTTCTTTCTTTCTTTCCTTCTTTCTTTCTTCTCTTTCCTTCCTTCCTTCCTTCCTTCTTTCTTTCACAGGGTCTGTCACCCAGGCTAGAGTGCAGTGGTGCAATCATAGCTCACTGCAGCACTGAACTTCTGGGCTTAAGCAATCCTCCTGCCTCAGCCTCTTGAGTAGCTGAGACTATACACACACAGAGCCCTGCCTGGTTATTTTTTTTTTCATTTTTATATTTGTAGAAATAGGGTGTTGCTTGGTTACCCAGGCTAGTCTTAAATTCCTGACCTCAAATGATCCTTGTGCCTTGGCTTTCCAATGTGCTGGAATTACAGGCATGAGCCACTAAGCTCAGCTCAAATCTTTATTTCTGAAGGGTCTGAGCCATTTGCAGTTCTGCTTGAATTGAGTTGTTGTAATTTCCCATCGACCTTAATCGCTGGACATGATAATACTAGAAGTGCCGTAAGGGATCTAATGTTTTCCAAACATACTCTCTTACTTCTCTTTTGGAGTAGTAGTCTAATGTTACTCTTGGTAGTTTGGGTTAATCACTCCAGCCAATACTATTCCTTCCCTGCAAGCCTGTTGATTCAGAGGCATGAGGAGCCCAAAGTGCCCAGGTGACAGTTTTAACTTCCAGTTTTATAGAATGATGGTTGTATCTTCTGGCAGAGGCATTCCTTCCTCTGGAACAAAGACCTCTATGCTAGCAGAGCATAAAGTCACAGAAATAGTAAGCAAATATTTTTCTAGTGGGTCACTACGATTAATGATGGTGGTGCCATTCTATTTCCACTCTTTGATTCCTGGACCTGTGAATTCTGGCAACTGGGGAAAATAGTACCATATAGTGTTTATTCAGAACATGTAAAGCCTTCTAGAAGACCTTGATCAGATCTGCAAAGTATTTCCCCCTAGTTGGCACTGTAACTGTGCCTTCAAAGGGCCATTTTATAGTCTTATCAAGACAACCACATCCAGATGATGGGGAACATGGTAAATCTAGTGCATTTCATAAATATAAGTTAATTGCTGCACTTCTTTGTGAAGTGAATTACTTTTAAGAAGCAATGCTGTGTGGAATACTATAATGATGGATAAGGCATTCTGTAAGTCCACAAGTAGTAGTTTTGTCAAAGTATTGTGTGAGGGAAGGTAAACTTATATCCAAATTAAGTGTCTTTTCCAATAAGGACAAAACATTGTCTCTTCCATGATGAAAGTTGTCCAATGTCATCAACCTGCCACAAGGTGGTTGGCTTATTACTCTGGGCAATGGTGCCACACTGGGGGCTCAGTGTAGGTTTCTGCTACAGATAGATTGGACACTAGGTGATGACCATACCCACATCAGCCCTGAGGATTGTAAGTCTATATTGTTGGGCCCAGGCATAACCTGCATCTCAGCTAACATGGCCACTTTGTTCATAAACCCATTGGACAATGGCAGTTGGCTGGAGAAAGAAGCTGATTGGATTTCACAGAAAAGGTCATGCTATCAACATGATGATTCAATTCTTCCTCTGCTGAGGTCACCTTTTGGTGAGCATTTACAAGGGACTCAATTGCCTTTATGTTCTTTGCCCACTCAGAAAGGCCTACCTTTTCCCAAAATTTCTTTGTCAACAATTTTCCATTCTTATTTCTTCTAAGTCCCTGATCATTCAACCAGACTACCCGAGTTCCCCTTTCAGTAAAAGATGGATGTGCTAACTGCCTCCTGAAGCATTTAGAATAATTAATGTTCAGCCATATATTTGGGAAACCTTTAATTCAGTCCATTTAATACCCAAATCAACTATCATTGTATTTGTTGATTTGTTTCTCATTCAAGTTATGAATGCTCTGGTTCTAAGTAAAATAAATATTTTCTTTTAATTGTAGTATGGACATTTGAGATGTTACATTAGGGGACTCTGGATCTTATTTAAATGTCCTATTTTAGCAGGCAATTATCCTGTTCAAGTTTAGACTAAAGGTCTTTGCTCACCTTTGTGAGCTGTTATTCCAATGGCACTTTCTTTTTCAGAGCCTTTGAGGTGGTATTTGGATCTACTCAAAGTCCACGGAAAATATGGATGGAATCCTACATTGTAGTTTGATTTTCCACCTTTTGGCATGTTAAATCTGGTCAGTTTCACTTTTCTGTTTTTTTCAAATGTTTGTCCAGAACTTCCGATGCTGGTTATTTGATAATAATGTCTGGGATTTGCTTCAAAATAAAAAGGTGTCCATGATATGAGAAATAAAATTGACCAGGAACTGATAATTGTTGAGGATGAAGAATAAATATGTTGATGTCTATAATAGCATCCCATTTTCATATATGTTTGTCATTTCAATATGAAAATGTTAAAAAGGTAACGATATTGAAATTCTGGCTTAATAGTTAAATAGGTTACCTATTAAGATTTTTAAATTATTGATTCTCTTAAAATTAGTTTTCTAGAATTAAAATTTCCTTTTGATGACAAAAATAACAATTAACTTCTATCATTTTACAAAATACAATTGTTTAAAATCCTTACAGATACTTGATAACATTTGCATAGAAACTGTAACTAGAAAAAAATATGAATCTGAATAAATGACTTGTCATAAAGAATTTGAACATATAATCCTATCTTATATGCAGTAGATTATCATACATTTCAAATATTTGCTAGGATTACTGTTCCAAATACCAGCCACATATAGGTAAAATGTACTTTTCAACAATAGTAAATAAGGCACATCTATTTGTTCTGTCACATTAAGGAATTAATATGTTCTTATTAATAATGTAATAACAAAATTCATGGTATTTGCATATAGTAGACTGATAGCAAAAATTTCCCACACATTCCTCTATCCATGTCTTTTGAAGTTTGACTTTGCAGTTTTCCCTGCCAAGGGATACAGTCTATTTCCCCAAGCCTTGTCTATCAACTGGTCTTGTGACTTATTTGAGGAAAGGAATGCAATAGAAGGAACTTGGGTAAATTCTAAACCTAGGACTGAACAGTCTTTCCCTGTTTCCTCTATCTGGAAATTTCTGACACCCTGAGGACAAGCCCAGGCTAGCCTGCTGGAGGATTATTGATTATATAAAGGAAACTCAATATAGCAGAGCCAATATCCTGCAAACGTCTATAGAAGCAAATGCCTAGCTGAACCACAGCTGACAACAGTCATGAATAAGCCAAAAGGATCACCTGCTAAGTCCATTTTAAAATCATGAGCTACAGAATAGTGAGTTGAATAAATTGTTAATTTTAGCTATTGAGTGTAGAAGTAGTTGTTATGTAATGATGTCTAACTGATAAAATATCCAAATATTATACAGGCTTAAGAATTTCTCTAAAATTTACTTCTTATATTTGATTACTCAAAGCCATGAATGCTAATAAAACCTTTAATACTAACACAAGTAATTAAGCTTATATTTTTAAGCCTTAACTATATCTTGGTGAGCCTCTACAAAATAAAATATATATAAAATTACCACCAAAATCAAAGAAGAAAGAAGAAAAAGAAAGAGGCAGAAAAACAGAAAAAATTACTAATTTATTTTGACTGCTCGAGTAAATTACCACAAACTTAGTAGCTTAAAACCACACAGTCACACCAGCCTAACATCAAGATATTAGCAAGGCTGTGTTCCTTACTGGAGTTTCCAGGGAAGAATCCACTTACAAGATCATGTAGGTTGTTTGCATAATTTAGTTTTATTCAGTGTAAGTCTGAGGTGCCTGTTGCCTTGCCAGCTGCCAGCCAGTGATTGTTCTCAACTTCCACAGGCCACCCACATTCCTTGGATCATGGACACCTTCTTCTTCAAAGTCAGCAATGGTGCATAGTGTTCTTCCTTTACTTCATTTCTCCTGACTTCCTGTATTAACTCTCACTCTTTAACCAGAAGGGTTCTCCATTTTTAAGGATGCTTGTGATTACATTAGGCTCACTGAAATATTCTAAGGTAATACCCCATCTCAAACTTCTTAATTTAATCACTTTGTGAAGTCTTTTTTTTGCCATGCAAGGGAACATATTCACATATTCCAGGACTATAACTATGTGTAGTACACATTCAAATACATCTTGAGGGCAGACATTATTTTGCTTACCACAGAACCTAAATTAATATTTATTAAGCATCAACTTGGTACAGGGCATTGTACCAAATGTTTTTCACCCATTAGCTCTTATACCTTTTACAACAAACTTGTGAAGTATATATTATCGTCTGCACTTCTAAAGAGGAGGAAAATTAAAGTTATTAAAGTAAGCAATTTGTCTAAGTTCACAAAGTTACTATCAAGTCAGGGTTTGGATTAGTTAAGTTTCTGCGAATTTGAAGCTGTATAAAACTCTTTCAAAAAAGCAAAAGGAACAAATATTAATTAATAGATAAAATGAAAAAAGGAAGATAAAATGAAGAGGCAAAAACAAAGGAGAGAGAAAACTGATAAGAAAACAAAGCGAGTAAATCTGTTTGGGTATTTACATAGTCTGCAACCAGGATAGTTCTGATAGGTGAGAGCTGGAAAAGCCTGATTAGGGTGGATGAATCCCCTTGAGAGCAATATTTATGCACAATAATTTCTTCATTGTAGTGATATTTGTTTTTTTACTGCAAATATATTTTTTCTTACTATTTTTATTGTTCCATCCAAGCCTCTAATTTTGAAAGAAGTGTTTTCTTCAGCAACAAAGGTGGTAGAGGAGTGATTTCCTTATTTTTTCAACAAATTTTATAATGTCACGCTGTCATGAATCACAAGTTAAAAACGCCTGAAGACACAATGTTGCATTTCTTTTAAAATAATTAAAAATATATTAAATTTTTTTTTTACGGCAGATTTTGTTTGAATGTATTGTCATGGTTAGATAACCATACGTCACTAAAGCTGAATATTACTTTTAAGAAGCAATTTCTGTTTAGGAGTAGAAGTTGAAAATTGTGGATTAATCTGATGAGCTTAAGCAGCAAAAATAGACCCAAGAATATGAGCTGGTTTGCTGTAAGGGACATGACTAACCCAGGGCCCATCTGCAGGGCTTTTACTGGTGCTCAATACACTAGTCAGGCCTTCATTGCTGCTTTCCCCAATGCTTGGACTCTTGAGGGCTTGCCGAGCATCTGTCATTGTGATTGGACAATATTCTTCATATGATTCAACTTTCCTTCCTTTTTTGTCAACTGTGCTAACGCCACAGCAGCCTCCACGAGAGAGAGAAATTAGCCCGTCACACTGACATGTGCCAGCATTAATTGGGATGCCAAAAGCAATACTAACTGCAGTAATAACTGAGGATGCAACCACTGACATAGCTCATTTCTCCTGTGATAGCCAAATTTCTCTGATGTTAGAGGTCTACTTTTCTTCATCCATGCAGTGAATCTTCCTGTCAACATAAACAGGAATGCCGATGACCATTGCAAGAATAGCAATGGTAGCAATGAAAGAAATCCCCACTGGAGCTCCAATTAATGTGCACAGCTGCCAAGTAATCTTCTTATAGCTTCTGGCCCCAGAATCTGAAGCCAGAAGGTTTTTGAAAATACGATGGAAATCTTTATTAAAATGTTTCCTTTAGTAAATGTTACCACATACACGATATGCACTCATACATATGTACACTCTTTGACATACCTCAAAGATTGCTACCATTAGTTTAACCAACAAATTAAAGCTAAAAAAAATGGGAGGGGGGAGAAAGGAGAGGGAATCAAGGCAGAATTTTGATGTTTTACCTAGTAAGAAATTGCAAATACCTCAGAATTTCTCTGAGGAAAACCTATAACCAGAGACTCTTTGAAAAAAAATACATAATATTTCACTCACCTCACCAAAAAAAAAAAAAAAAAAAATTCCAAAAGATGTAGTTAGTCATAGCAATTTTGCTTCTCAGAACATATATCCAATTTCATAGTCTGGCTTCTTTGCCTTCTGTCTTTAAGACAGACTGCCCCTCAGCTGGGGCAGAGAAGTTCATATGGACATCTGGGCCCAGTGCACCCTTGGGCTCTAGACGTCAAGGGGAAAGCTGCAATATGAGAGTGAGGGAAGTCATAGTCATTGTAAGTGATGTCTGGCACATCATCTCACTGCATATTATCACTCTCCAGACCACTGTGGATGATCTTGGGCTAGGCCGAGCTGATGTATGAAACTTTGATGACCAGGTAGACTTTCTGTTCACAGCTTAGGTGTTGGTAAAAAAATCCCCTTCACTGCCTCTAGCTCCACCACTACGCCTATATTCTTCAGTCTCTGTCATATGAGCATAAATGTGGGATGAATTCTCTATGTTTATTTCACTCATCAGCTGACAGTAGCTTGGTTTGGCATCACTCAGATTTCCATATTGTTACATTCCCTGTCCTGATTATGAAAATAGTCAGAGCTAAAGTGCTTGGGTTGTCATTGATTCCACCAAGATTGGTTGTGCCTTTGAAAAAAATTTAATTTTCGATATTGATTTGGACTTCTAATCTGCTGCATTTTCCCTTAATACTGTAAAGGATGTCACCACTCAGTATGCTTCATGAGAAAGCTGTGAAACTGGTTATATAATAAAAAAGAATGATATTATATTATGATAAAGGAATCAACTCATCCAAAGAATACAGCAATTGTAAATATATATGCACTCCAACTTTGGAACATCTAAATATATAAAGCAAATATTAATAAACACGAAGAGAGACTATAATACAGTCAAAATAGAATATATCAATACCCCATTTTCAACAAAGGACAGATCACAAGACAGAAATCAAGTAAACAATGGATTTGAACTATACTTTAGGTCAAATGGACCTAAAAGACATATATGAAACCTTATATCCAGTAGCAGCAGAATACACATTTTGCTAAAGCACACATGGAACATTCTTCAGGATAGGTCATATGTGAGGCCTCAAAACAAATCTTAATAGGTTTAAAAAGATTGAAACTATATCAAGTATATCTTCCCAAGGCAATGGTATAAAACTAGAAATCAATAACAGGAGAAATATCAGAAATTCCCAAATATGTGGAAATTAAACTACCTTCTTCTAAGTAACCAATGGATCTAAAGAGAAATTAAAAGAGGAACTAAATAATATATTCAGACAAGTGGAAATGGAAACACAACATACAGAAATATATAGGACTCAGCAAAAAGTAGATCGAAGCAGGAAGTTTATAATAATAAATGCATACTTCAAAAAAAAGATCCCAAATAAACTACCTTACATTAGACATCAAGAAACTAGAAAAAGAAGACCCAATCAAGTGAAAATTTAGTTAAAGGAAGAAAACACTATAGCTCAGAGCAGAAATGAATAACATAGAGACTAGAGTCTTAATAGGAAAGATCAATAAAACTGAGTAGGGTTATGAAAAGATTAAAAAAACCTGACAAACCTTTAAATGGATTAACTAGGAAAAAAGGAAAAAGAATATAAATAAAATTAGAAATGAAATAGATGACATTACAACTGATATACCACCGAAATAAAAGGAGCATAAGACACTACTATGAATAATTACACACCAACAAATATGATAATCTAGAAGAAATAGATAAGTAACTAGAAACATAAAACCTACCAAGGCTAAATCATGAAGAAATATAAAATCTGAACAGATGTGGAATAAGTAAGGAGATGAATTAGTAATAAAAATTTTCCTAGCAAACAAAAGCACAGGATCTGATGTATTTACTGGTAAATACTACAGAACATTTAAATAAGACTTATTGTTAATCATTCTCAAACTTTTCCAAAAAACTTGAGAAGCAGGAAACACTTCCAAACTTATGAGGCTGGAATTACTCTATAACCAAAGCCAGACAGGAAGAGAACAAGAAGAAATTAACAATAAGAGAAACTAAAAAAAAAAAAAAAGAAAATTGCAAACCAGCAACTCAGATGCAATAATTCTCAACTAAACACTGAAGAAGTAAATTCAGCAGCACATTAAAAGGATAATACATCACAAGGAAGTGAGATTTATTCCTGAAATACAAGGATGGTTCAACAGAAACAAATTAATAAATGTGATGTACCATGTTAACAGAATGAAGCACAAAAAGCATAATCATCTCAACAGATGCAGAAAAAAAATCAGACAAAATTCAATATCCCTGCATGATAAAAACTCTTAATGGCTTAAGTACAGAAGGAATATACATCAATAAGGGAAATATATAAAAAGTACACAAGCTCACATCAGACTCAATGGTGAAAAATAGCAAGCTTTCTAAGATCAGGACAAAGACAAGGATTCCCTCTCTTGTGATAAGTATTCAACATTGTGCTGGTAGTCTTAGAGAGAAAATAACCAAGAGAGAGAAAAAAACAAAATTCAAATTGGAAAGAAGAAGTAATATTGTCTCTGTATGTAGATGTTATGATCTTATATCTAAAAAACCCTAGGCACTCACCAAAAAGCTTTTAGAATTAATAAACAAATTAAGCAAAATTGCAGGAAACAAAATCACCATATAGAAATCAGTAACACCTTTATTCCCTGGAAAGAAATTATATGAGAAAAAAAATCAAGAAAACAATTCCATTTACAATAGCAAAAAGTAATAAAATAAAATACATAAAAATAAATTTAACCAATAAAGTGAAAGCTCTGTACACTGAAAACTGTAAAACACTGATGAAAGAAATTAAAGAAGACACAAATAAATGGAAATATATACAATGTTCATTGATTAGAAAAATTAATATTTGGGGCTTTGCTCCAGTTTAGGCTTTGGCTTAAGTGAATGTTATACCTAGTTTGATCTTCTGTCAGAGCAATCAAACTTTCTGTATATTAGCAATAAGGCTGTTTTGCTTCCTTATCATTTATATGTTCACTGGAGTAGCACTTTTAATTTCCTGCAAGAACTTTTCCTTTGCATTCTCAACTTGGTTGACTGTTCGGCATAAGAGACCTACCTTTTGACATCCCTTCCTCACTAAGCTGACTTATTTTTAGCTTTTGATTTAAAGTGAGAGAAGTGCAAATCTTCCTTTAACTTGAACCTTGAGTTGTCATTGTAAGGTTATTAATTGGCCTAATTTCAATATTGTGGTGTCTCAGGGAATAGGGAGGCCTTAGGAGAGGAAGAAGCACAGGGAAACAGCCAGTAGATGGAGCAAAGCATACATTTATAGATTAAGTTTGCCATCCTATATGGGTGTGGTTTGTGGTGCCCCAAAACAGTTACAATAGTAACAGCAAAGACCCCTGATCACAGATCGCCATAACAGATAGAGTAATAATTTAGAAGTTCGGAATATTGAGATATTGCACAAAATGTGACAGATAAAAAGTGAGATTATGCTGTTGGAAAAATGGTGCCAATAGACTTACTCAACACAGGTTTGCAGCAAACCTTTAGTTTCTAAAAAGCACAATATATGAAAAGTTCAATAAAGTAAAGCACAATAAAATGAGGTACGTCTGTATTCTAAAAAATAATGCCTAAAAATTCCAAAATTTGGTGAAAGACATATACCTATATATTCAGTAATCTGAGCAAACCGCAAACACAAATTCCTGCGAAGACTCATCACACTTAAACACCTGAAAGCTAAAGGCAAAGAAAAAGTCTTGAAAGCATCCAAAGAGAAATATTTATTTTCATGATTTGGATTACGAAAAATATTAAGGACACAGATTAGGACGTAAGTAGGTAAAGAGAAAATTGAGAAATAGGTGAACATAGAAAGAGAAGAGAACAGCATTACTAAGATTTCAAAGTCAAACAGTACTTCAGATACTAGAAATTTTCAATGGTTCAGGAAAAAATACCACCACCAAAAGGAACAAATACTTAGGGAAACCGTTAACACATGGTCAAACCAAACCATAAATACTAAAGATGAATATATTTTAATACATAAGAATAATTACTTTGACCCTAATAGCTCCAGCAATCTAGAACAAGAAGAACAAAACTAGAGGTATTATACTTCTTAATTATAAGTTATATTACAAAGCTATAGTGAACCTAACGGCATAATTTTGACATATAAAACAGATACATAGACCAACGGAACATAATAGAAAGACGAGAAACAAACCCACACATATAGTCAATTAATCCTCAACGAAGGTGCCAAAAATACATTATAGAAAAAGGATAGAAGTTTCAGTAAATGGTGCCGAACAAATGACATCCACATGAAAAACAATGAAACTGAATTCTTATCTTATACCATGTGCAAAAAAATTAACTCAAGATCGATTATAGACTAAACTATAAGACCTGAAACTAAATCTCCTAAAAGAAAACACAGGAGAAAAGTTTCATGACATTAATCCTGGCAATGATCTTTTGAATATCACACCAAAAGCATAGGCAACAAAAGCAAAAATAATCAAAGGTAACTATATCTGCACAGCAGAGGAGACAATTAACAAAATGAAAAGGCAGCCTACGGAATAGAAGAAATATTTACAAATTATATTTCTGATAGAGGTTTACATTCAAAACATGTAAGAGGCTCTTACGACTGAATAGCAAACAACAACAACAAAAAAACCCTATTTTAAAAAATGACCATAGAATCTAAATAGACATTTCTCTAAGAAAGACATACAAATTGTCAACAGTATATGAAAAGGTGATCAAAAACCATTAATCATTAGAAAAAATGTAAATCAAAACTATAATGAGACAGCACCACATTCCTATTAGTATGACTATTTTCAAAAAGTCAAAAGACAGCAAGTGTTGAAGAGGATGTGAAGAAAAGTGAAACTTTATGTATTGTTGGTGGGATTGTACATTGGTATAGCCATTATGGAAAATGGCACAGAAGTTTCTCCAAAAACTAAAAATAGAACTCTCATATAATCCAGCAATCATGCTTCTGGGTGTTAGGTTTTGAAGGGAAGGTAAGGGTTAAAGAAACACACACAGAAAGAGGGCGGATCGACAGCAAATGCAGTCTTTACATTCAGCATAAAACCTACAGAAGTTGGGGGACCAGCCTAATGACAGTGCCCCTACGCTGCTTACAGGCTCGGGTAATTTCTAGGTATGGGCAGGAGGGCTCTGAGCAGTATGGCTTGCTGCCCGGCAGGATATTGATAAGATGTTCCCATGAGGAGGTGATTCTGGCCCTTGTTCCAGCAGAAAGTGGTGCTCCTTGTACTTTCTCCCAGTAGAATATGATAAGCGGCAGGCTGTTTCTTTATTTGTGCCTTTGTCCACCTTGTGGTCAGCTGGTTAGGCAGGATGTTTCTCACGACCCGAATCCCAGTGAAATGTTTCACTTTGACCAAGGTCTGCAATGTAACGGGGAGCTTACAAAATGGTGCAGTTTGGGCTAACATTCTTGCCTTTCACTTTACTATAAAAGAAAGTGGGACATTGTTGGTTATCTGGCTGTTTCCTGCTGAATAGGGCACTGTAATCAGGGTTGGGTTTTGAAGCAGTGGGTGTTTGACTTCAGAGTTGTTTTCCTAGAAGGGCTGACGGAGGGGGAAAGACAGTATCAATTGTTTTTGGATGGCTGCCTGACAAGGGAGTTCATCTTTTGAGAGATAAAGTGGAATATGAAGGCCAGTATACATGGGATGATTGTTATTAGTATGAGGAAGAAAATCAGGGGCCCTAAGAGAGGAGCATTCGCTTTAGGAGGAATGACACCTGCCACCAAGAGTCAGTGGCATGAAGTTGGATTTCTGCAGCCATGTCATGGAATCTGTGGGCTGTGCGGTTAACAATGCCAGACTCATTAACCTAAAAATAACATTCTTCTTGGAGATATACACATGTGCTCCCCCTTCTCAGCAGATAGCAGGTTTAGGGCCCTTTGAATCTGGAGGGCGACTCCCGCAAGGGAATTTATCTGCCTTTGAAGGCTTGTAATGGAAGTACGCATGTCCTCTAGGGTATTAAGAGAGGACTGTGGAGATTTTTGTATAGGGCAGTTGAGGCTGATATATTTGCTATTCTGATAGCGAGTGCAGCAGAGATATTTATTCCTGTTTCCAGAGGAATGAGATGTAGAGCCCTCATAGTGCATGTAGGGGAAGATGAGACAGAAGTTACTAAAGGAACCTGGATGGCCTGGTTGTTTGGCAAAACATTAATGCTTGAAGATTGACAAACCATGGTGCACGTTCCTGACCACCTGCCAGTAGGCAAGATAAGAGTTTGCGCCACACAGTCAAGACTGGAGGTTGACAAGCAAAAGTTGTAAGTGAGGGTAACAAACCATGAAAAGGTGGGGGTTGAATCCTGGAAAAAATTTTTGTCCCAGCCTTTTTGTTTTTCGAGGTTGAATAGCTATTAACAATCGTAGCCACTATGAGAGCCTGATAGGGGAATGTTGGCCCGGAAGGAGGTGAAGGCTGTTTGGCCTTGTAGAGAGAGAGATAAAAGGGTTTTTGTTAACTAATAGCCATTGCAGTCCTGATAGGGCAGAAGGATGTAGGCTGCAGTTGAAGGAACTGTTTGTGCCTCTTTTTCAGGGAGCATCTGCGAGTTGGATACATGGACAGCAGCTTGAGCAGAGAGAGGAGAGATTGGTAAGGGGTGTTTTATGGAATCCGGCTTGTAACATGTTTAATTTAGAGGCCATGAGGCAAAGCAGGGTGAGAGCCCTGTGTGTGATGGTGTAGGTGGATTTTGGGGAAAGTTGTTTATGTGAGCAAGATTATAAACAGGTTTGGGAATGGATTGGCTGAGTGAGTTTCAGGTTTATTTTTGGACTGGATTTATGCAGTTAGGTTAACGGGAAAGGATGCGAACTGCTGGATTTGTGTAGACAACAAATTTAACAGTTGGAAGAAGAAGGGAGTGATGGACTTGCAGGCTGGGACGAGTATTAGATGTTGAGTGAAGTGTAGTGCCAGCCAAGTATCTGGTGTAGAAGGGGAAGAAGAGCCAGGGAGATTCTGGAGGATAAAGCACTGTTCTTACATGAGTTTAAATGGCCTTAGGCTGAAAGGCTTTTGAGGCATGGCTTGCAAACGCATGGGGGCCAATAGGAGAAGTGAAGTCCAGGCCATTTTAACCTCTAGAGAATCTGGATAGTTGTTGTTTTAAAAAGGGCATTGGTCCATTTAACTTTTCCTGAAGATTGGGGGTGATAAGGAATATGGAACACTATTTAACGTTTAGAGCCTTCATCAGCTGTTGATTAACTTGTGATACAAATGTTGGCCCACTGGTTTACTGGATGGAAGGAAGGAGTTTAAACTGGGGGATAATATGGGTGAATAGAAGCGACAGTGTGTGCCTTTTTGGTGGTGGTAGGAAAAGTTTCTATCCATCCAGAGAATGTATCTACTATTGTCAGAAGGTATCAGACTCGTTTCACAGGGGCATGTGTGTGAAGTTGATTTGCCAGTCCTGCCCTGGCAAGTGTCCTTGGGCTTGGTGTGTGGGCAAGGAGGTGATTTGATAGCTTCCTGAAGAGAAGTTTGAGTGCAAAGGGAACATGCCTTAGTAATATTTTTGAGATTGACAGCCATGGTGGGAGAATGTATATAAGCTTTTAAAAGGTGGAGTAGGGGGCAGTAAACCACATGGAAATGGTTGTGCACATAAGAAAGTACAGAAGGTTTCCGTGAATTGGGCAAGACAATTTTTCATTGAGGTGGAACCATTTTTTTCCTGAACAACACCAGCCTAGTCAAATGAGGTTTGTTTCTCCTGGGTATATATAGGGTGTATGCTGGGGAAAATGGGCAATAAAAATTGAGTTTTAGAGGCTGCCTGCTGGGTTGCAGAATTTACTAAAATGTTTCCCTTGGTTATGGCATCTGTAGGCTTTTAGTGTTCCTTACAATGGATAATGGCAGCCTGTAGTGGTAGTTTAGCTGCCTCCAGCAACTTGTATATGAGTTTGTTATTTCCTATGGAGGTACTCTTTGTAGATAGAAAACCCCTTTCCTGATTAAAGCATGAGAGTGTAGGATGTGATATACATATTTGGAATTGGTGTAAATGTTAAACCTTTTTCCCTTGCTGGGGTTAGGGCCTTGGTTAGGTCAACGAGCTCCACCTGTTGAGAGGTAGTATGGGGTGAGAGAGCATTGGATTTTATGAGTGAGAGATCTCAGAGTTGGAGGTGTTTACAGGGAGGAGGGTGGCTGGGTGGGGAGCGTTACATCTCCTGGAAGGTGATTAGAGGGTTTCCTATGAATAACGCAGGTACCTGCTGTAAGCGGGATGGTGGGAGGGATGGAAGGCATCGATGGCTCATGAGTTCCATTAGGTTATGGGAAGATGTAATAGTAATGTGTTGGTAGAGAGTGAGTTCTGTGCCTCTGAGGCAAGCAATGTGGCCACACCCAAGATTTTTCAGTGGCGTGACCAGCCTTGGATGACATAGTTCAGTAGTTTTGAGAAGTATGCAGTGGCTTGTGGGGCATGGCAGTATGTCTGGCAAAGTAGTCTGAGAGCAAGGTCTTAGTCAGAATGGATATACAGAGTAAGAACTTGGTGGGTTGGGAGTCCCCGTGCTGAGGCCATAAAAAAAGGGCATTTTTAATTTTTTTAAAGTGGGAGTTGATGGGGCAAGCTGAATCAAGCGTTTTTGTCATGGGCCTATGTGAGGCTGTGTAGAGCAGCTTGGCCAGCATGTCAAAATTGGGAATCCATAGCGGGAAGTATCCCACAAGACCCAAAGAGGGGAGGAGGTGCTTCTTGTGTGGGGAAGGGGCATGTCCCGAAGTAGCTCTTTTGGTTGGGTTGGGATGGCCCGAGAATTAGGTGTTAGGACAAGTCCAAGGTAAGTCACCTGGGTTTGGGCTACCTGAACTTTTGTGAGTGAGACCTGATATCTTCCACTATGGAGGAAGTTTACAAGCTGAGTGGTGTGATAGATGGACAGGTTATGGGAGGGGCTACAGAGAAGGAGGTTATTGAAGTATTGGAGCAGGGTGCTAGGGGCAAGGGAAAGTTTAGCTAGGTCCTTGGTGAGGGCCTGTCTGAATATGTGGGAGCTATCCTGGACCCCCTGTGAGAGTACAGTCCATGTTAGTTGGGTGGACATGTGAGTATAAGGATTTGACCAAGTGAAAGCAGAAGACTTTGGGATGTCATATTTAAGGGAATAATGAAAATGGCATCCTTCAGTTCCAATACCCAGAAGTGTGTAATAGATGGAGGAATATGTGAGAGTAAATATATGGGTTGGGGACCACCAGATAAATTGGCATCACCACCTGGTTAACAACTAGAGATCCTGGACCAAGCAGTAGGACCCATCTGTCTTTTTGACAGCCATGATCGGGGTGTCGTGGGGAGAGTTGACAGGCTTGAGAATTTGAGCTTGTAAAAGTTTACAGATAATAGGTTTAAGGACCCTGAAGCCGGCTGGATTAAGGGAATATTGAGACTGATGAAGGAAAATGGGAAGGCTTTGGAGGGTTATTTTGACCGGGATATGATGTGTGGCTATTGTTGGTTTAGAAACATTTTACACTTTAGGATTAACAGAAGGTAACAGGGCAGATAATGAGGATGAGGGGGAGGAGAGGGAAGCATCTGTGTGGCAGAGTAAAATAAAAAAAAGGTAGAATTGGGCGGTCGCGGTGGCTCACGCATGTCATCCCAGCACTTTGGGAGGCCGAGGTGGGCAGATCACGAGGTCAGGAGATCAAGACAAGTCTGGCTAACATGGTGAAACCCCATCTCTATCTAAAAATGCACAACATTAGCCAAGCCCGGTGGCACATGCCTGTAGTCCCAGCTACTTGGGAGGCTGAGGCAAGAGAATTGCTTGAACCTGGGAGGCAGAGGTTGCAGTGAGCCAAGACTGCGCCACTGCACTCCTGGGAGACAGAGTGAGACTCCAACTCAAAAAAAAAAAAAAAAAAGGTAGAATTGCAGGAGGCAAGTTGTATGGAGGCCTGACATTTATTTAGTATGCCCCAGCCCCAAAATAGGGGTAGGGCACTGAGGGATAATGAGGAAGGAGTGGGTGAAGGGGGTGTTGAATAGGTTGCAATGTAGAGGACCAGTCTGTTTGTGCCTAGAGGGGATTCCATTGACTCCTACCATAGAGATAGAAGAACTGAGGATGAGTCCAGAATATTCTGGTAAAACTGAGTAACTAGCCCCCATATCCAATAGGAAATACATGGGTTTACCACTGACTGACAGTGTTACCCTGGGGTTCCGAGGTGGTGATGGTATTGTGAGCAGTAGATTCCAGGCTCCAGCAGTCTTCAGTTAGAGGTAGCGAAGCGGGAAGAAGACTTTTGCTGAGCACAGTCCAACTTTCACTATTCCTTGATGCCACAGATGAGGCAAGGTTTTGAGAGTGGCCTGAAATTAGGGCAGGCTTTTGCCCAGTGACCCTGTTGGTTGTATTTCAAACAGGTTTTCAGCGGAGTTTGTTGCAAGGTTAAGGCTTTCTGTATGCATTGGGAACCCTGTTGTTCGGCAGCTGCCAGCATTTGGTATTCAGCCTGGTCTCTTTTAAGCTTTTGGGTTTTCAGTTTTTCCTCTCTATTGTTAAAGACCTTAAAGTCCACTTTGAGTAAATTCTTTCGTGGTTTGAGGATCATCCTCCAGTTTTTTAAGTTTTTTTTTTTTTTATGTTTGGGGCTGACTTGGGAGATGAAGTGTAAATTAGAGACAGATTCTGCCCTTATTGGTATTAAGTGGAAAAAAAATAAAAATAAAAGATTAAATCTTTTGGAAAAGGTACCTGAGTCCTCCAGTTGCATATAATTTTTTCAAAGTTTTGGTCTTTTGGTTTTAAAAGAACATTTTCTAAGCTTGATAAACATGATTCCAGATGCCAAATTAGTTTTTATTTTGCTTAGGAATTAGTACTTTACTTTCAAGAAATGAATATGAAAGAGACTTCTTTTTTTTTTTTTTTTGGGTGAGAGTCTTGCTGTGTTGCCAGGCTGGAGTGCCAGTGACACGATCTCGGCTCACTGCAACCTCTACCTCCCGGTGTACCACCACGCCCGGCTAATTTTTTTGTATTTTAGTAGAGATGGAGTTTCACCATGTTGGCCAGGATGGTCTCGATCTCCTGACCTCGTGATGTGCCCGCCTCAGTCTCCCAAAGTGCTGGGATTACAGGCATAAGCCACCGCACCCAGCCTTGAAAGAGACTTCTACAATTGGTTATCACTTAAATTAATGTTATTTTAATCTATCTGGACAAAATTCCCTTTATTGTAAAAGGAGAATTTGTTATAGCGCAACAAAGTGGCTCCCAAATAGTGTTAGTGATGAAAATTTTACTGGGGCAAAATGAGAAAAATAACACTGATATCCAAAAGGACACACATTTTTAGGTTAACTAACCTTAGCTTGAATCCTGGGCCCATCACTTTTCAGTGGTATAATATCACCTAATGCCTAGTAATAGCATAATCAAGGTTGATAATTATATGTACATAATTATATATATATATGTATATAAAAATCACCATTGTGATTTTCGTTGTTTTGTGTTGTTATTCTGTAAAGAGCTTGAGCACAAACGTTAAGAGTGCAGGCTCTGTACTGTCTGGCTTTGAGTACCAATTCCGCCACATGTAAGCTTTGTGATCTTGAGGAAGACACTCAATGTCATTGAGCCTCCATTTCCTTTTCCATCAAATGTTGGTAGTAATCACCATACTTCATACAGTAATAGTAAGATTTACATGAAATAATGAACATGAAAACTTTAACTTAGTTCCACATACATTATAAATATTCAATATTAACTATTATTTCCTGGGGAAACATTATATTTATCCTAGTCTTGGGTTCTTCTCTACACTTTTACATTTGGAGTGATCATTCTTTTTGTCAAATGTAGAAATGTTACATAATTAAATTAAAATATAATCCAAATCCAGGAAAAAAAAATATATGTGTTTGTGTGTGTGTGTCTGTGTGTGTGTGTGTTTCTATATATATATATTTAAAATAACCTGAATTAAAGTATAGAGTGAAATAGGAAAGTTGAGGTATAGGAAGGCCAACAGATCTGGAGGCAATTGTCATTGAAGACAGAGTTTATTACTCACAGTTCCAAAGGGAGGGGACAAGCCATGGAAGTGAGGGATGCAGGAAAGCAGTGAAGTTGGTCAGCAGGCAGAGGGAGAAAGGGCCACTGTGAGAAGAGCCTTTTTGTGATTTGTATGGGAAATAACAGATGACACATGGTAAGCAGGCTGAGAATTGGCCCATTTGAATAATTCCAGCAGGATCTGGGGCAAAGAGACTGTCTCATTGGCCTGGTGCCTGGTTCTGGGGTGCTTAGGGCAGGTGAATAGTGGTCTGGGGTATGAGAGCCTGATGAAAGAGATGGTTGGGATGTGGGCTCTGGATTGGTTGGTTTGTATTTAAAACGAACAAACCTGAGACACAAACTGTTATTAAGGAGGAGAGTCAACAAGGAAGGCAGGAGAGCCACGGCAAGATGACTTGAGCATATTACCTGGTTGCTCAGAACAAGGTACGCCTGGCGTATGCATGTAAAGCAGATGTTTTGCCTCAAATTTGTAAAATATAGAACCATGGCTGATACATTCCCCCACCCCAAACTTACAATGCTATTTCTTGTTTGGTTGTTTGGTTGCTTTGATCACTGAAATCCAAGTATGAGATCAACCAAGTGGCATCCTGCCACTTACTTGGTTGTCCTTAAAAATCATACACATTTTAGGGTACACATTTATTTATTTGTTAAATGATTGCTGACTGCCTGCTTATTTCACCTATAGTTTTATTTGTTTTCTCAGCAAGTGTGAATGACAAGAAATTCAATTCTGAGAGAGTATTAATCATTACTTCTCCTTTGTCTTTCTTGTGGCCAAACACCTTTAACAACACATATAATGAAATCCTTAATAAAATAGAATAAACCTTATGAGAAAAATTGTAACATAAAATAAGAAAAATAAATACCTCTCTTGTAACTGAAATATTTAATGGAAGAATTTCTATTTGGGAAAAAAATGCAGGGAATGTTCAGATATATAAGATTTAAATATAAGATTTAAATAATAACTTCTAAACCTTACAATTAATCACAAAACCATTAATAAAAATCAGTCTAATCATAATGTATGATTAAAGGGAATTGAGGTAGTGCTACACATTTGTAGTGAGAACCACAACACATGTACCTTACCATCTACATTAATATGTCTATATGTAGGCTGGTTTCACTAACATGACTTTACTACTTCAACTTTTTCCCAGGAAGAGAATAGTTGTAAATAACTTTATTGTTACTTTCAAGAACTTTCTCCAAACTCACTGAAAACGGTTCAGTTTTTTAATAGATAACATCAAATAATAGCACCCTCTTTCACTCTCTCGAGATAAAAATCTTCACCTTAATCTGTCTCCTAGCATAATCATTACCTAATCCTAATCAAGCCTGCACACTGAAGAAATCATCTTAAACCAAACCCTGAAACCTCATAAAATATTACAACACTCTACCTCCCACCTTCAGACACTACTAACAAACACTGTAGCCCCAATAACTTCATTCCTAGGTCTCGATCTATTGAAGAGAGTTTCGGCATTTTTTGCCAATGCCTCCTAATGGGGGGAATGAGAGATAAGAACTATAGAACCCCTGTCACATAACAACTCCATCCAAATCCCTGCACTAAGACACCTGACCAAATTCTGCTATGGCTTCTAGCAGCCTAAGGCTGTGTCCTAAAATTACCCCAGCCCACTATTAATATGCCTGCCTGAGAAAACTTAAGGTTACTGAGAAAACTTATTATTGTTCTAGTTAGCACTTGATGATAGACCCCGGACCTCCCTTTCTTAAAGCATTTTCTAAAAAGGGCTTACAATTGTGAACCCGTATTTCTTGCAACTCAGAATTATCTTTTCAAGGACACAAGAGCCATTCCATTGAAATGTAATCACCAAGAAAGACAGGGCCTCTCTCCTAGTCTGTGTGAGAGCATAGCATCCTAACTTCCATGACTGCCAGCAAGCAGACACAGCTGGCCTAATCATGTTTACATTAACCAACCCTTTGTACATTTTTGCTTTTGAGCTCTACTGAGTCCAGCATTTCCTCCTCCCTCATACTCCCTTGAAAATGTTCAGTCATGTTTCCACAAATGGGAATGAAGCTCAGATTCTTTCCCCTGCTGTCTATATAGTTACTGAATAAAATCTGCTTTTATCCCCTTTTAACTCACGTTTTTCTGTGTTTAATTTTGACAAGGGGAAACTTTGAAGAGACTTCTCTTCACTCTGACTTAGTCCCAGTATGTGTCCACACTTAACCCCCTCTCCTTCTGCTTCCCTCTGGCCCTGGGTTCATATGAGTGCAGGGGCTTTCTGTTTAGGGCCCCCTCAGCAGGGAGAGGACCCTTTATCTTTGCTGAGCCTCAACCAGTGCAAATGTCCATGAGAGAACATTTCCTCTTTTCCTCTCTTATCTACTGCATTGCAGCAAGTGATCAAGCATAAATTCTTTCATTATTGACTTGCTTTAATTGTCTACTCTTCCCCCAATAGCTCAGCTCT
The DNA here is from genome assembly GCA_036589455.1 of Ateles fusciceps. NCBI lineage: Eukaryota > Metazoa > Chordata > Mammalia > Primates > Atelidae > Ateles > Ateles fusciceps. The sequence goes on from JAZHEH010001131.1 coordinate 39,285, forward strand.
TTCCTGGCTCACCTGAGCTTCTGAAGGTGTTAATTGTAATTTTTCATTCTTTGAAAAACTAGTAATATGGGGGTATTTGTTCCACATAACAATTTTTTTATGTATTTCCTTTTATGTATGTGTGAAATTCTGTACTGTATATTACTGAGAATAGAAATAGTTGTAAATTATATGCAATTTTAATTCCACTTGATAGTTCTCAATTTCATATAAAAAGTGTTATTCTAATTACACTTCCAGCAACAGTGAGCGAAAATTTCTAATTCTCTATATTGTTATTAACTGTATGATCTATTTTTAAATACTTTTGTCATACATTTTTAAATACTTTGATGGTTGTAAAATTGTAAATAATTTTGTATTAATCTGTGTTTACCAAATTATTAGTAATTTTGAGTATGCTCATGTTTCTTGGCCATGTTGATTTCCTCTTCTATGAAGTACTAGGTCATATATTTGACGATTATTTTGAGGTTGATTTTTATTGACATCTTGAAGTTTTTAAATATGTTTGCTAATATTTTTTTCTGGTATACATTTCAAATATTTATTCCAGATTGTGGTTCATATCTGCTTATCCTACATTTTGCCATTCCGAATTTATCAGCACTTTATGATTTGTGTTTTTTTTGTGTTTAAGTTAATCTTTTAAGTTGGTAGGCTGTTAATTGCTGCCTCAACTTCAGCCCGTGTTATTGGTCTATTGAAGGTTTCAACTTCTTCCTGGTTAAGGGTTGGGAGGGTGCAAGTGTCCAAGAATTTATCCATTTCTTCCAAGTTTTACTGGTTTATGTGCATAGAGTTGTTTGTAGTAATCTCTGATGGTAGTTTGTATTTCTGTGGAATCTGTGGTGATATCCCCTTTATCGTTTTTTTAATGCATTTATTTGATTCTTCCCTCTTTTCTTTTTATTAATGTGGCTAGTGGTCTATTTTGTTGATCTTTTAAAAATAAATAAACAAATAAATATTGTGGGGTTGTTTTGCATACTGTAGTATAATGTATGCTTTAAAACATGGCTATATTTAGCGGAAAAAATATACTTAGGCCTATTACATAGTCTAACTACTGATTATTATATATTATGTAACTTACGATAAATAAAAATATATTCTGTTTGTCCACAATATGGTAGTACTAAAACTATCATCAAATCTATCTTGATACTACGTTACTTTTAAAGTGAACCTACAAGATTAATTATATCTTATATTCCATGGGAGTATGAAGCACATTGGGAGATAACTTGTATATTACAGAATTTATTAGCAACAATAGATTTAAGTAACTACTAGGTCAAGGTAAGACATTTATTTGGGTGAAAATACATTTCGTAAATTCAGAAGATTTATAAATCAGTTAACTTTGCTTGGGTATCTGCTCCCTGACCTTAAAATAACTCCATTAAGGTTGTTATAATAAACTCATTATTTACATTTTCTTCTAGTCCACATTCAGAAAGAGTTCTTAATAGGTGTAATAATTTGTTTAACACAGTCAAATTTTTTAGTGAATATACACAAACCCAAAGAGAAATGTACTAGTTCTGAGTGAAGAAGTAAATTGCACAATAAGCTGCGACGCTGCAAAGGAATCCCCAATCCTCTTTAAAAGGCCATTTCACATCGTTAGTGCATAATTAAGTGAATCAGGGAGGTTTCGTAATAAATGTATTTACTTTCAATTATCTTCAGGAAAACCTGTCCAGATGATCATTTCCAAGCCCAGAGACTTCAGACAGAGCCTGTGGAATAGTGCCTGCTGCTGTGAATCACAGGAACGCTTCAGTGAACTCATCTAGCCCCTCTGTATTATACGTTAAACATTTAAGAGGAATATAGAAAAGGATGCTATACATAGCCTAATGTCCTGACAGTGTGTATCCCTGGGGCACTTCCTCTTATTCCAAAAACACTCCAGGAATCAGTGATGTATGAAAAAAGGAGGACACTAAGAAACAGGGCAAAGGTGACAACTGAACAAAAGTTGCTGCAGGCTTTAACCTTAAAGTACTGAAGAAAAATATTTCTACTTAGCTTTGGTAGCAATACATATAACAGAAGGCTGAAGTCCAAAAATCCCTAAGGTATTTGGAGATATAGAAAGGCCAGATTAGAGGTCCTATCTTCTCCTTCCTTCAGAGTCAATTCTTTATTAACTCTGCCGGCCTAGTAGTAACATTTGTGGCAAAATCTTTGACTGACTAATTGAAACATGTTATAGGGGATTGTATTAAAGCACAGACCTAAATGCACATTGTCTTTGCCAAAAAGCTATTGAAAAAGTCTAGTTATGGCTCCAGTTTGAATACATTCAATACCTACATCTGATTTCCTGCTCTGGAATTAATCCAGGTGTTTTTAGTGTCAGCCTCATCTAGAGTTATACCTTTAGAATCATTCATAGATTTCTTTAAACAGATAATAGAAAGGCAGAGAGACAAAAGAGAAATCTGTTTAAACAGAGAAAGATACTCAGAACGAAATGCGTATTTTGTGCATGTCTTTTGTTTTCCTCTGTTTCTCTGTTTCTGTTTGCTTTTACTGTCTTTCTCAACATTATTCCTATAGAGCCCTCAACCCAGAAATTCCATATTCTTATGCTGACCTCTAAGTTTGCAGAGGCCGCATTTTATTCTTCGCAGACCCACCTTCTCACAGCAGTTTAAGTTTCACTTGTATTTTTTTCTTAGCTATCCAAACTTGGCCTTTGTCAAAATTAAGCAGGACTAAAATTTTTTCATGTAGTTCCAAGTGTCTTCCCCATCCCTCTTGCCAAATCCAACTGCCCAACTCATGGCTTCTAAAACTGAAAGCTCAGTCTCATTGTTCCTCCTGCCTGTGCTATTACTGCCACAGCCTCCGTTTTCCCATACTTTCATGAGTTTGGTCAATGAACAATTCTCAAATCAAAACTCAACTCCGACCTCTTTCGATCTACCTTATAAATTTTTAATGATCTCGCTCCACCCAGGACAGTCATCTTGAGCTTTCCTCAGTTCATGAGGATTCAATAAGGGCTTGAGCTAATGACTTTTCTTTGGTTTTTCTTTCTCACCAGTTGTCTTGATCCTCTTTTCCTCAGGACATGGTTCTTGTTGAATACTGTGATTTGATCCATCAGTCTAGGTTGTAGGTTGATGATTACCAATGGATAAATGTGCTCTCCCATTGCGACAAATATGTGTCAATAGATACCTGTAAGTAACTTAGAAATTTAATCCAAAAAAGAATATGATAATCTTAATTTATCAGGACTAAATAGGAGAGGTAATTGAAGGCAAGGAATGGTCCATATTCAAAAATCATTCATGTACCACTGTACCCGGTTTCTGTGTACCTACGCATTTATTCTAAGAACCTATCATCTATTTCAGTCTGCAATGAGAGATTCCCCTCTAAGGAAGGTATAGCATTAAAAATCTAAAGCAGAGAAAATGAAGCCATGTCTTCACTGGCGCACCCTTGCCTCTCATTCTCAACTCTGAGGTATCTGCAATATTTCCTTTTCCTCAGGGGAGTATTATCACATATGTAAGATTTAAAATAACTTATCGCAGTTTCTAATTGTTTTATACGACAAACATGGCATCAGGACTCATAATCAAGCCTGTTTATGAAGCTCATGCATTTAGTGTTCTAATTGATCATGTCTTAAAATGAGCTACTATAACATATTCTTTCTATATGGGTGTATTTTTAAAACGGACTTACTAAAAATTGGAGAGTTGTCTTTGTGTAATGTTATCATCTATATCATTAAGGTCCTTTTTTTTGTATTTAATTTGTTTGTTTGTTTGTTTTTTAGACACAGGGTCTTACTTCATCACCCAGCCTGGAGTTCAGTGGCATAATTACAGCTCACTGCAGCCTTCACCTTCCAGGTTCAAGTGGTCTTCCCACTTCAGCTTCCCAAGTGGTATGTACCACTATGCCCTGCTATAAAGATGAAGTCTTACTATGCTTCTCAGTCTGGTCTCAGATCCCAGGCTCAAGCTATCCTACTGCCTTGGCCCCCACAGTGCTGGGATTACAGGTGTGAGCCACTGCACTCAGCCTTTTCGATTCCTTTTTATTTCCTCTTTTAAAATTATGTTGTAGAGCAGGAGCATCATTGTGTTGGACAGACCGCCATATCTCCAAAATTCCGTGATTAAAACTGCCCGAATCCAAAGGGCATCAGCCTAATAGCTAAGGTCAGCATGACCATAAACCACAAATTACATCTCCAACCACAAACATTCCAACCCTAAGATAAATCCCTCCCCCAACCAGAGGGACACCCTGCCTGTTTGGGTGAGGCTTATAATGTAGGGCCCCTCACCATCACAGGAGGAAATCTCTTCACTGCTGCTGCTGACAATGGAAGACTGAGGATGTCCAGGATCCTTTGCCCTCACATCCAGTGAGTCCACGGTACCCAGGGTGATTGAGTGATTGTCTGGTAAGATTTATTTCCTTCCTGTTGGATACTGGTGTGAGTCTATTGGTATTAACTGAATATCAAGGCCCATTGAGAACATTCATCCGTTTCTGCTGTTGGCATGAAGGCACGTAGTAACCCCATACAAAACACTGCCATTATCCTGCACATTTGAGGGAGCCACCCTCACTCACTCTTTCTTGGTCATTCTCCACTGTCCCATTCCTTTACTAGGAAGGGACATCCTACACAAACTAGGGGGATTCTTATTAGCTCTACATGGATCCACCCATACTTATTATTATGTCAAGAAACAAAAGCCCTCCTCAGAAACTCCACAGCAAATAGACTTAAATCCCAAATTCCTGGCCAGGTAAATTCCCCTAGTATGGACAGTGACTCTCCATAGATCTCTTCATCTTCAAGTACACTTCACTTGAAGGATTCTAACTTCCTATATAGTGGTCCCATATACCCTCTGACCCTAATGGGTTATGGGACTTGGCATCATCTCCTGACTTTTGGTTGTAAGACTTTTAATCCCACCCATTCTTCCGATCCTGTTTCCCTTTAAACCGGTCGTACTCTATAGACCGTGCAGGATCTCAACAATAAACTCCCATTTTCCTGTTCTGGTTCTCTCCCACCCTCCTATTATAATTCCTCCCTACATGCCATCTCTGTATTAGAACTCTAAGGATGCTTTGGTTTCAGTACTTCTTTACATCCCTCCTCGGTTTTTGCTTGGCTTGACTGACCCTAAGGCCACCGTCAACAACTCTGACTATTGCCCTTCAAAGTTGGGACAGCCCTCTATTTCGGTGGAGCCCCTTCATCGTTCCCAACTACTCGCTACACCTATTTTGTTCATTCGTACATGTTGACTACTTCTGCAGCCCTTCGCTACATATACATATCACTAGGCTTTTTTTGGTCGGGCTGGGTATGGCTTTGAGTAGCCGAATTACCTCCCATAACTCGAGACCCATTCTAACATACACCTTCAGTCCAAATTCTCACCAACAACAAGTAAGACATTCAACAAATTGTCATTTCCTAAACCAAAGAGACTTACTGTCTTTCCTGCTAGTTAGAGTGGATATTTCCTATTATGGATAGCAAATTTTGCTATTATCCCTAAACCCCTTTATGAATACACACAAAGGAAATCTTCATGACTAACCACTTATTTAAACTTCAGACCTTTATTATGTTTTCTCTCACCTGAACTGTGCCTGAGCACTGGCCCTTGCATTAGGCCTTCCAACCCCTCTGAGACCCTTTCACTTTATTTACATTATCTTATTTATCAGGCCTTGGTGTGACCATGGAGATTACCTACGCAACAATCTCGTAAACAAGTGGCACACTTTTCAAAACTACTCATCCCATTACAAAACTGGCCCCTTTGGTTAACAAATTTTGGGCCACAGCCTCTCCGCACCACCCAGAGGCACAAAATTTCACGTTCTATGAACTCCTTCAGGTCTAGTGTTCCTCACAGTCTCAAAGAGTAAGTCTCAGCCGTGAAGGCACTCGCCTCCATCTCATCATCTTACATGCAAGAACCTTTGGATCGACTCTCCTTCAACCCTCTATCTCTTTCAGTAGGATCTCCCAATCCCACCACTCTTTTGTCATCAAACACCAATTTGATACTATATGACAACAAATTCTCATGTTCTGATTCAGTTGTAAGTTCTTCACCATGTCTCCTCCACCACCTTATTTCCACTCACATAGAGGGAGATCCCAGATTGGTTTATAGATGGCAGCGCATCATAAAACTTCTCCCTCCAAGCAGGACATGCCATCATTGAAGGGTATCATGATAATACCCACTCCTCAGCAAGAGTCACAGAGGGCTGCCACCTTGCCCTTGGGCACCTGCTCAACCAGCAGAATTAGTTGCCCTAATAGAGAGCACTAACCCTAGCAAAAGAACATACAAGTTAGAAATATACACCAATTCTAAAGATGCCAATAACATCACCCATTCCAATGCCCAACAATTTGAGTGAACAGGGCTATCTCATGGCTAAGGGAACTCCTATAATTAAATGAAAAATTAATCCATTTTTAAATAAGGGCAGCCTTACTTCTGAGAAAAGTTTGCAGTTATCCATTGCAAAGGACACAAATCAGTAAAAGCCACATTTCTGCAGGGATTGTAAGGCAGATTATTGGGCAAACATGCTCAATCAATCATTCAATCCCCCAATACCTATTTGTCCTCATACAACATATCTACCCTCCTCTATCCAGAATATCACATACAACAACTAGTCATGGCAAGGACACAATTCAAACCCCCATACTGGTTCATACAAAACAAATTAGTCATACCCTTGACCCTAAGAAACAGACTCTTTTATGGCACATTCACAACGTCGTCCACACTAGCCATTCCCCTCTAAAAGTTTTGTAAGTTCCCATGTATACATAGTCCAGGTATAAAGGAACAGTTAAAAGCCATTCCAATAAAATGTTCTATTTGCCAAAAGCTCACCCCATCCAGCACTAGACCCCCTTTCCCAACCCATCAAACTAGGGGACATCCTCCCGGATAGGACTGGCAAATTCATTTTACCCATAAAAAGTAAAAAAGGTCTGATTTCTTCTACTTCTGATCGATGCATTTTCGGGATAGGTTGAGGCTTTTCCCACAACCAACAAACGGGCTTCTACTGTCACCCTCCAAATTAATAACAAGAAATTATACCCGTGTTTGAGCTGCCTCTTTCTCTTCAATCCAACAGTGGTCCTGAATTCATCTCTCAGATTTCTCGAAACACTTGCACAAGCTCTACAAATTACCCAGAGGCTACACATCCTCTAGCAACCTCAATCTTCATGAAAGGTTGAAAAAGTAAATGTCATTCTAAAAACACCCTACTGGGTACTCACCTCCAAACACATAAAGACTGGGTTACACTTTAATTTTGGCCCTTCTCAAAATTCAGGCACTCCCAGGTAAACCCGTAATGATTAGCCCCTTTGAACTCATGTATGGGAGACCACTTGCTCACTTTGTTCCTCCTCTCAGGGTCAAGGCACAGCCTCTACCAACTCCTCTTGTTTCCCCCTCTACTGCATACCATCCGCCAATTCATTGGGAATATATTGACAAATACCTGCCACAACCTGCTGCCAACTCCTTTAATGCCTTCCTACAGCCAGGTGAGCTTGGGTCCTGGTTAAAGATCCCCAATCCTACCCCGACTTCCCCTAACATCTAAATGGAAAGGACCTTACCAAATTATCCTTACCACACCCATGGCAGCAAAACTCCAAGGGACTCACCCACTGGATTAATTATAATTTTCTCAAAGAACAGATCTCTTCTTTGCCACATATAAAGAAACCAAGTCTAAAGACTCCTTCTGCTTTCTGTTGTGTCTCCACAGGACCCACTTCCCTTCATCTCACCGAAATTCTGTGAGAAGAAAAGAAAGAGAGATCCACATAAATTGCTTGTGTCTCTTTCTCCCAAGCTTTCATCACTTCGTAACCAACCTTGTTACAGACCTTCAGTGGTACCCTTACACAGACTCCATTATATATCCTGATTAGCTCCTTACTATTCTGTGGGTTTAATGGCTTCAAGGAACTTTCCAAGACTTTACTCCTACCCAAATAACGTTTTTCTCTTTTGCTTGTTTCTTGCATATAATTCCCTAAGTACATCAACCACACGAATTCAACCACTCCTCACTGCTCTCTAGGCTAGAATATTCTTATAAATCTTACACAATCCCTTTGCTGCAAGCTGACTTTTTCCTTGCTCTGGAATGCTGGATGCACTTAATCGCTGTCTTCCTCAGCTTACACAGCCCTTCCTGTACCTCTTCATTACCTTTTAACAGGACGCATAACCCTAATTTATACAACTCCAAAAGGAGCTTCCTTTTTCGAGAGCTAACACTCTGCTCGGTGATTATCCCACTTCCAGGGCCAATCAGGCTAAGAAATTACTTTCAAACCTATTACAACTCCCTAGAATCCTTCAAGCCCCAAAGCCCTGCCATTGAAGGGCCTATAACTAAACACACCCCACTTTTACAGCAAGCCTCACTTTGCTTTTCAGCCTCTGAGGGAAATTTCCCTGTAGGATCCTTAACACCTAACCAATGCACCCGCACTATCATTATTAAACACCCTTCTGACCATCAGACTAACCGAGTTTGATTACCAAGTATCACCTTGAAGCAAATGGAGCATTTCTGCATCCGGCTCTTTACGGCTTCTCCCTGAACCAATGCCTCTGGCCTAACTTGTGTGTCCCTCATGTGCAGCGTTGCCAGTGACTAAATATTGTTGATGCGTAAGCATCTGATCACATTAAATGTGTAAAAATAATTCTTTCTATATCTCTACTATAGTAAGGAGTATTGTCCCCTGGCCTCCTCCCTTGTACAAGAAGTATGAGAGTAATGAACCAACCAGGAAAGAAAAAACACTCCAACTTTTAATTCACTTATTCTCTTCCACATACTCTTGCCTTGTTTTGTGACAAAGGTTCATTTTTTTGTGGCACCAACACCCATCCCTTTTATTCCACGAACGTGGACTGGAACCTGTACCCTAGTTTTATCGTCTCTCCCCATTGGACTAGTTCCTCCTAATCAACCTTCTCCTATAATTATGTCCAACATGTTAGGAAAAGAAGGGCCATCCATGTGGATAGGCCCGAAAGGCCACCGTGGGTATAACCCCAGAATTGGATTGGGAGGCAGGCAGATGAGCCACCTTCATAACATATTTTAAGGTTCTGCAATGAGCTACAGGGATCTTTAGAAGATATGGCCGCCAAAGGCGTATGAGGGCCCAGAGACCAAGGACTAAGGGACTCCTTGGCTGATGTATTCCTCCAAAGCAAATGGGACTAAACCTGTATAATAAGGCTAAAGAGCTCTATCCCTCTCATTGGGTGAGGAGTGTTTGTCTAGACCAATCAGCCTAGTGACAAGAGACACTGCTGAAAACTTTTAAAAGGCAGTGGGAGGGGGCGCTAAAAGGCTGTAAGGGAATGCCAGACAATCAATAAGTTACTTGGTTTGGGAACAAAATCACAGCATGGGTCATCCCATTCCTGGGCCTCTACACAAATAATGTGCCAAGGACTAATGTTCTTTACCATGCCTAATTAACCTTTTCAAAGATTTTAACTGACGGGGTCGTTGCCATTTCACAGACGACTCTCCAAAACATCTACAGAGGGCATTATTCCTGCAGTCAAATCCAAGACCAGGAAAACCTCTCTGTCCCCTCCAAGTAGGCAGAAAGTAGTGGGAGAGACAAGCCAACACTCATCTTTTTTGTAACTATAAGGGTCTGGATTGATAGCAGGAGCATTGCCATCTTGGACAATCACTGCCATTTTAAAGTTCCCCTTGGTAAAAACTTATAAATCCAAAGGGTATGAGCCTGATGGCTAAAGTCAGCATGACCATAAAACCACAAATGATATTCTCTGACCAGAAACATTCAAACCCTAAGATAAAATCCCTACCCAACCAGAGACAGTCCAACCCCGCAATAAACTTCTCCTCCCACACAGAAACATTCCAAGCCTGTGATAAGCTCTTTCATCCTAAAACCCTGAATACTAGTCTGTAAGAGAGTGCTCCTAACTGAAATTAGCAGAGCCCTATAGGTTGACAATA